>DVPD01000109.1:0-14408 GCA_018237605.1 Apyrrothrix (Melanopyge) sp. n. Burns01
CAATTGCCATTATATAGAACATCCATTTATTTTAAAAATAAATGGATGTTCTATATAATGTTGTACAAGAATGTTTATTGTGCCTCGATTTAGTTTTTGGTCTAAATACTCGACGTTCAAGAGGGCTAGCTTTAAATCAGACGTAAGGAGACAATTGTCTTGGCAGAAGCAGCTCTGCGGTCCCGTTGTTGGGACAGTGATGTACCGAGACGGGATCTAAGACTTGAGGTTTGTGGGTCACATTTAAAGTAACCTCAAAATACAGTAAATTAGCACGTTAGTTTTGGAGGAAAATATAAGTAACAAATATTGTTTTTGCAATTTTATTAATACTTTTGTGTCTTTCTTTACAGAGAACTAGCAGAACTGGTTCTAGTAGAAGTTAATAAAATCGTATAATATCAATTCTTTAATTTGTTAAACAAGACATGCAATACAGCATAATGGGTACTATATATATTTGTAACCAAGCATATTGCTTGCCTGTCGATATATGACGTCTATCAATTGCCACTTCGTATGTACTGTACAGAATCGAAATATTTCACAATCGTTTATCGCTGCAGTCTAACTAGGAACGCCTTTTGTCATAACAAATGCCTAAGAATATTACAATACTATTGTTGCTGGTTAGCGCAAAAATAAGAGCAGTCGTATCCTCGCAAGCAAGCTTAGAAAATACGTTCTGTATACCGCCTTGTATGCGTTTAATAGTGAAAGTTAGGAATTTATAGACATCGATCATGATCAAGGTCATAAAGGTTGACTTGTCCGGTCTAGTGCTGGCTTCTCCAGTAGCACGCCACTGAGCTCACTCTTTAGCTGTACTTGGCAACCGCTGGTAGCTACTTTGCGTACATCGTCACTGCACCTAGTAGGGCACCCTATGCAATCATATTCAAATTCAAATTCAAATTGTTTTATTCATTATAAGGTATATACATACACTCAATGAACGTCAAGTTTGTCCTTATACTTAAACTTATACTACGGCTTTATGCGCCCCTCAGGCTATAGTAGACCGGGAGAAAAAAGCCGAAAAAAAAAAACTCCCAGCACTCTTTTTAAAAAAGATAGAAAACCTAAATCATGCAAAATACTTGTGTTTTATATTTACACCACTGATCACCATTTCGTCAACATGGACGTCCACTTTTGGACATAAATCTTTAGATAAAATTCCTCATGAATAATTACGAGAACAACTGTTTCAATATTAGTTTCTTGCATCCAATGTTACTTAGAACAAGAGGAGTATTTGAAAAATTGCAAGCAAATATATGAACACATTTACATACATATATGATGAAGTAACGTAGCTATAAATCGTAGGAAACTTAAATGCCTTTTTATGCTTAGTTTCTTTTCTATCAGCTTTTCTATCTCGAACTAAGAAACTGAATAGGTGCATGTACATATATGTTTTCACGAGATAGAAGCAGATATTAAGGCAATTTAAGACATTTCAATAACCAGTACTTACCATGAGAATCATAATTTCTAAATTTCGCCACTTATTCACAGTACAGATACGAGTGTTATCGATATTATTATTTTGCGGGAATCCATGAGTACGGAGTGTGATGGTGTATCCTTTCGTGCCGTATGCATTGCCCCCACAAATATGACAGGCCCATGCAAGCATTTAGTTAAATATACACCACCATATGCACCACACCCGATACGCGCGTTTCGTTCCAAAACGCAGCGTCCTCGGTATTATGAATCTACAATGTTTAGCTGTAAAATCATTTTCAATACGATCCACAATACGGGCAGATTGCTACATCGCATTAAATAAATATAGAGCAAAAAAAACGAACATCAATTGTTGAACAATCGAATGTCAGACCGATTTATTAATTACGCGATTTTAATTATAGCGTACAGACGTAAACGTAATAGAGTTATTTACGGAAATGAAATGTGAACTCTACTTTGATAGAGTATCAGAAAAGTAGAGTCGAGAGTTATTTTCGTTGGCAATTTTTCGCTTCAACGGCTTGGTTAAATGGAATTTAATGGAAAACGGAAAAAAAAATTTCGTCGTCGTAGATATGACCTGAGTATAAATCGTTTGTATGTGCAAACAATGCTTTTGCGTGCAATTAGAATGATGATCTCGGCAGGCACGCGAACCGCGGATGTGTATATAGTACGCGTAGCGTGTCACTAATTTTGGGGACGCAGAGAATTCCCGATATTGTTTTTTTTTTTTAATATGAAACAATTTTTACATATGACCTTAAAATTAGAAGAAGAAAAATTAAAAATAAGAGAGAAATAAGAAATTCAACACGTCCGAAGTTTTCTATTAACGTATTTTCGTAGGTTACAAATATTCTTCTGTCATGTACATACCTACTGTTGTGCTATATGACACTGAATCATATTTGAATATGTTATTTTTGTATGTTTTACGTAATCATGGTCTTAAAAAGCTGATAAACATTATTTGTTACTATATGTTGTTAAATAAATGACTATAATTTCCAGTCGTTAAGTTTTCTTTGTTTTCACAATAAAAAAAATAATTCGGATGTCGAATAATTTTTTCGTGAAATAATTACATTTCTTCGTCAGTCGTGCGTCCAGGATTACAGACAATCATCGACACAAGACAAACAGTGATTAACAGAGATTGTAGATGCGCTAACAATGGAACGTTTCAGATTGTTAGCGGCGCCCCGCGGGCCTTGACACCGACGCAGGCAGCGGCCGATCTTAATCGCCACCACATTATATCTATACTATCGCGCTGCCTCTTTATTGTTTTAATACGCACAACATACATAATTCAAGTTATTTCTTTTTTTTTAATGTGCGTTTTTTTCTAAAACAATAATTTCTTTGTTTTACTGTATTGTTAATGTATCATTTTTCATACATTCTTCATGGATATGATTGTCTCGGAAAAATAATACGAGGATCATTTGAGACCGCTGCTCCCGGTCATAGTAATAATGCTCGAAAACTGTCTCATACAAATATTATTACAAATTGTTCAAAATAGGTGGTGACTAATAGCCCGTATCTTAATTTATGCAATTAACTTCACTCTGCGCCCGGAACCATCTGTATTCGTATTAATTAAAACATTGTTATTTTCTTGCCATATTTCCCATTTGAAAACCTGGTACAAGTGAAAATGTTAATTCGGCCATAAATCTGTCTTTATAGAAAAAAAAAACCTAAAACGTTGGCCCTTGGCACGCGAGATGTGCATGCATTTTTTGCCTCGACAATATTCAATTAAACTCTCTGTAATGAATATACATACAAAGAGCATTCGTTATAACAATCATTTTTAGATATGGTTCCTTGAAACAGATGGCTTATTGTATAAGGCTTGTATAAATTAGTGTATACTATACAGTCTTTCGACCATGTTATTTTTTCGAGTTCCTCCTAGTACTCGTATCTTTCTAGTATTCTTTAATTTACTACCAAGCACTCTACCGTAACACTTATTGCATATCCATTTGTTGGGTGAAATGCAATGACTATAAGATCGCCGATGGCAAAGCCTAGTGTGACTTACAGGCGTATGATATACCTACTCGTATTTTAGGAACTAAAATGTTGGCCTCGTTGGTCGTGTCGGTTGCAAGCGCGGTTAAAATCTCGGGTTAGAATTTGTTGTAGTGGCTCGAAGACTGGATTAGTGCCCAGTGTATGACAATAGATTTATCACCTATTCCACATTGGGACGTAAACGTAACTGGAGAAACGTGGAAGTACAGACGTGATGTTACGTTAAAAAGTTCATTGAAAAACTCCAGTTGCTTGGAACTTTCGGATAGCATACTTTAACAACGTAAACGCCGATTAGAATCACGTAAATATGTTTGTATGTTGCTTGATAAATACTGTTCCAATTGGCTCGTGAGGGTCATAATAAATACATATGCACAACTCACATGTGCAAGCTGGTCATATATTTTTAATGAGAAACTGCATATTCACGCGAACCGTTGTCACGAACCGAAATGAGTAACACGCGACTAACATACTAACAGTACATAAATATGCAATAAATTTAAATGTATCAGGCCCTGAAGGGTTTCGCAATAGCTTCAATCTAATCAAATCATTGATGAGGGCTTGCGTGCCCTTGCTGTTGTCATGCGGGCATTAGCATACAATTGTATCCCCGCTATCAGCACTTTTAATGGTGGACATTGTTTTTTTATTATCTACCGATCACAACACTGCTAAATAATGGGTTAGTGTGACCATCTTTCGTAGTAGAAACATAACATCACGCCTGTAATCCCCGCAGAGGTAGGCAGAGGAGTGTAGTACACTACCTTTCGTAGTAGAAAACGTTAGTAAAGCCAATTTGAAAATGACTTAAATACTTGGGACGAACAATAAATCTTTGAAGCAAGAAGAGTTAAACGAAAGCAAATAGATTTCAAATTTAAACTCAAGTATAAAGGTGTAGACGTACTACGTCTACACCTTTATACTTGAGTCGAAAAGGAAAGCTCACGCCTGTATTTTCTCGACGGGTAGACAGATGAGTGTAGTGCACTCCCACGATTCACTGGTTATTTTATACACGGAATAGAGAATTAAAGAACGTGTATCTGTAAAAGTGATACCTAAAGAACATGGTTTGATCACTGATGCAATCGTTAATTATTTACGTACTGATGCTATTTTTGTAATTATAAAAGAAGAATTTGATTAATAATAACAATAGCGCTTATCTGTAGTTAAAATATTCAGTGACGACCTACAATTTTTGTAATATTTATTCTAGAGACTCGTCCGTTTAGAATAACGTTGTATTTTCATTTCTATTTTAAAAAGCTACTCATAATACCACGCCTGTATTTAGCCGAAGAAGTAGGTAGAGGAGAGTAATATTCCTACGACTCACCTGTTATGGTTAGGGGTGAGTCTATTGGGAGAATAAAATTTATCTTTTGATTGATATTAAAAATATGTCAATCCATTACGTATATTATCCGCTGCTAGCGCTTGCAGCATTCGACGAAAAAAGACAAGAATATATACATATACGTTTTTTTTTGTGAGTGATTTTGGTCACCCTATCCACTAAACTCATCTAATTAATCGACCCTCCCTTTATATCGTGGACAGCATATTTAAGGCAGTTTACGACTCAATAAATGTAACACTTATTGGTTTTGGGCGCCTTATTAAGTTCTATATTGAGCCTTGAATCGTACTTGCAGTTGTTATTTTATGTATGCTATGAGGTGTTTAATTGTTAAAATCTTTTGATACATCGCTTTAATTAGCTTTTCTGGGATAATACAATTTTATCTTGAAATAAAATAGTGTATTTTATTTCGACCGTAATTTTGATTAAATAAATTATATGTATTTTTGACACACCTATTTTATCGTCTTACTTTGGCATTATGTTAGTAATTATAAAAAGCAATCATGTTACATTATAGTTTGCATTTTTAGTACCTATATTAATTTTGACATATTAGATCAGTAAACCTTAATTATACCACTGACCTTTGCACCCCGAAATGGTAAAATAAGAGGATGAATTATATTAACTACCAAATGTATTGTAACCTACTTGAGGATGAATTATATTAACTACCAAATGTATTGTAACCTACTTGAGGATGAATTATATTAACTACCAAATGTATTATAACGTACTTTGCAATTAAAGATTTTTAGGAGTCAATTGCCTTTAATGAACAATGAATAGATGTACCAGCTAAGACGAACATTACAGTATCTTCTCATTAGATGTCGTCTCTATGTAAAATCAGATCCCTATAAAACAGATTAAAATATATAAGTGAAATATGTAGCGACGATGTCACTTTGAAGCGAAAAGATTTTTGCGTGCTCTAGTAAACAATATTGTACCTTCGTATGATTTCGCTCGATTGCTTTTGCTAGCCTTACTTTTCCAACATATCCACTTGCAACTTGAACGGTTGACCGCCACATAAATTCGTCAATGACCAAAATTATATTGCGATCCTTAAATACCATTTCTTAGGAAGGGATAACAAGCCAAACCACCAATGTCAAAGTTTTATTTTCAATTCGCATATTAGGAACTCGTTCAACAACGATCGAGAGATGATTAGCGATTGAAGGTAAAAGAAAATTGTGTTTGAATTTACTAGTCTCCAGATTTAAAACCTTTAAGCGACGACAGGAAGATTTATTAAAGCCACAAGCATTTATTTCATTTATAAATGTGTCTAATCACTTACACCTACACATCGCATTTAGCGACGGTTCAAATGAGCATATGAGTTCATAGGTGATGTAAGAGTGATCAGTGAATGATCGAAATCGTTTAGTGAATTAACATAAACCACGTCTCGCATTCATAGTCTCTTTACCTGTAACGCATAAAGTCTTACCTATGATATTTACCTACCATTGATACCTACTATACTACTATATTTACCTACCATCGTAAGGGACTGTCAGTGCTTGGAAACGAAGGGCAAGATGGGGCTTAGTTGTATGAAGATTAGAAGCCTATATCCAGCGGTGGACCTGCCACACATAGTTATGGTGATAACTGACTATCTATCGAGTATCGTACACTCGTTCACAGTGGACTTAAGCGATTGGTTTGCGAGCACATTGGTCGCAAGCCATTCGCGGTCCGCCTGTTACCTGAGTTACCTGTCAAACAATGTGGCTTTATGTCCGTTGCAGTTTATGAGCGCGACGGTCAAGTTGACGCTATCTCGGCGCAAATGGTGGCTCGTAACTCAAGATTATGTTATTCGAACATTTGATTTACGAGACATTAGACCATTTTTGTTGCGAGCGCCTAATAATTCGTTATCTTTGTATGTGTGATAGCTTTTAAATGATGTATCGTAAAATTAATACGACCCGTTTATGTGGTTCGAGTTATCCCCCATAATTATCTCAAATGTTTTATCTTTTTTCTCCCGTCACGCCAGTTTCATGACGACCACGCCCGATGCGATTTTGCTGACAACTTTTTAGACAAATCGCGGGTAGTTGTTAAACATTATATTGTCATAGTAACGTTCGTTAAGTAAACAAAGTATATCTTTTCGATTAATTGATTTCATAGTCAAGATACATGATGATGACGTTGAATGATGAACGATATTTTCAATGTGAGAGACTCATATATTTCATCGCTCTCTTTGTTCTTTAAATAATTTGTAGAAAAAGACTATGTGCACTGTATCAAGTACGAGTCCTTTTACAAAGCATTCGCACTGCGCAAAACTTCAGAAGGCAACTTCGAATGTCCCAGATCCTGAAAACCAAACGAACAAAAGTTACAATGTTTCACACTTTCAAACATTCAAAACATTAGAATACACGAACACACACTAATTCGAAGAACAATAGCTTACAGTTTTATTAACTGCCTCGTGGGTCGTGTTAGTTGCAAGCGCAACTGCCGATCGAGATGTTCTGGGTTCAAATCCCGGGTTGAGTACTATTGAATTTTTCTAAAAATTAGAATTTCTAGTAGGGGCTCTGAGTCGGGATTGGTGCCCGGTGTATGGCAATAGACTCACCAACTATTCCATATTGGGACGTAAACGTAACTCGTGTAAAGTGGGAGTGTACTATATTCCACTGCCTACCTCTTAGGGGATTACAGGCGTGTTGTTATTTTTTTTTATTAATTGAATGTTTCTGCATGTGTTTTTGTCAGATTTATAATGATATTAATAAGGAGAGCTAATTAAAATTAAGTTTTATTCGAAATAATCTGTTTTTATATTCATCTGCGTAATTTAAACATGTTATAGGTACTCAAAGATACTGGTAAACGCCGCGCGCTCCTTCATTAGGTTGACGCTATTTTTTGCGTCCATCAGTCGTTACTATTTCCAGCTAGTTCGACGATCCTGTAACCGTATAGAAAATAAACTAACATCATCCTTTAATTATTTTCATGGTACAGTTACGCCAAATGTTCGCAGAAGGGAAGAATTTTGTTACATTCTAAAATGTATATGTTTCAGTACGACTTCTTTATTTTTTATATACAAAGGCGACCTAAACCGGGCAGAGCGCGTCGCTTTGATTCGTCGAAGCTATTTTCGCATGCGCCCGCCGAGACTATTTCCAGCCAGTTCGACGATCCTTCCTGTAAATGAAAAATAAACAAACATGTCATCCTTGAAATATATTCTCAGTACGGCTTCGCCAAATGTTCGCAGAAGGGGGGAATTAATTTTACGTTTCCTTTGTTTTAGGTAAGGATGTCACTGTCGTCTTCAACTGTGGTTAATTATTTGATAAGGACCCACTACTACAGCTGTAAGTATATAACTTAATATTGATTACAAGAAGTAACAAGCGGAAATTTATTACATACTAAATAATCCGAACCATTTAACAAGAGTTCAAATTCTAATATAAACCATTATCTATACCAGAGCAGCATTCGAAAAAGAGATTAGTATGTGGCAATGGGACGCAAATACCGTTACAGCTAAGTTTTCATTATAGAACCGTTTTCCTAGCGTATTTCGTAACAAAAACTGCATTTCGCATCTGTTACGAATGTTGGGCACGTGATACAAACTGTGTCTATGTTAAAATAAAAACTAAACAGGAATGAAAACATGTCATTCCCCGGATATGGACTTAATTAGAGCTCGTAATGGACTCGCTCAAAATCCCGCATTCCATTTCACGGCGCGCTGCGACACGTCCTGTGATCTATTTTAATGTGAACTCGCGACATCTCTGTATAATATAATCTGTCCAGATGGTCCTTGTGCGTGATATTAAACATTATAAAGTTGCACTATTTTAGGCAGCTTCTACCCCCCGGGAATATTTGATGACGTGTACAAGAATCGGTATTTGATTTTAATGTCGAAGTGTAAATTTGTATACTATTGAATTACAATTCGCCCTAATTTTATCATAATTGACATTTACTGTTAGATATTCCATACACATGATTGAATTACACGGCTTAACCCACGTAAGGTTGGTACCTGGTAGCTTAAGTACTTTCGTAGCTCGCCGAAGCCCGTCTTCATGAGCTCCCGCCCATCGCGGTGAAGCCGCTTCAATATGTTGTATAGGCCCTTAGAGTTACAAAGAGTAGTGATAGTTTAATTATAAAGTGTAAAGTCGAATAATTATTAGTTACTTCGTTTCTTCAATAAATAAACTTCGTTACTTTAATAAAGTTACTCCGTATTCATTCCTGATAGAGCTACTCGCGGCGATTGCAAAATAAGGTTAGCTTAATTATAAATAGTAATTTCCGCAAAATAACGCTTGGTTAATACTATTAACTAGTTCAAATGATTTTGTTATAAATTTATGAATGGTCTTCGATGAGATTTTATAGGCATTTAATTTTACGCTGAGGCTATAATCTTACAGTACCAAGCCGATGAAATATAACAAGTATAAAAACTACAAGTGAAAAAAACATCTTGTAATTACTTATAATTACACTTACATCAAAGATCCGTGCACCTTTGTTATATCACAAGGATTCGAACCCGTTTCACGGCGGCAAAAAATGTCGCATTCACGCAAATTTTTCCCACACCGGCGAATAAGAGATTCGACGAAAACACCGTATTTATTGTGAGGAACGCGATGCGCGAGTGCAGGTGCGTTAGGTACCCGGGTCGAGAGAAGTACGCACTTTGACGACTCTCGACTGCACAATAAAACAGCTCCTATTACGTTCGCCTTAGGACGAGAATTACTCGAAGGCGTTATAGTTGTTTGTGCGTAATTAATCTCACCGACTACCTCACTCTGGAGTACATCTGGAGAGCATTTGGTAATTGTGCAGGAATCTCGTATTGTCGATCCTAACGGAATGCGTGCTGTGCCTGCATTCTCACAATTCATTCATTCTTAATTGTATGGTGTCGTCGACATGTGTACTTAAATACGAAACATCATGAAATCGACATATTTAATTTCAGTTTAGAGCAGTTACTCGTGAGACTTAATATTTTTTAAAGTGTATTTATTTAAGGCAAGACTTGTCATTGTTATCACTAGATATCTTAAAACACCTAACTTAATTCTTGGAGATTTCTCTTCGAAAAATCGCCATACATCTCTTAGAACGCCATTGTGGAAAAATTCAATCACAAAAATCCTTGTAATCTATGGCGCAGCAGCGTCAAGCCATTTGAAGCCAATTTAAGGCCACTGTCCCTGCATGCGCACCTTCAGCGTGACCTCTATCAATTCTCTTTAATGACAATCATAATAGCGATCCATAATAAGTGCAGTTGTATAGACGAGGGTTACTCCTTAAAAGCCTTGCTGTATTGTCCTATACATTATCATTATAAGAAGTGTGTAATGTTTGTATGGAGGCAGCAAACTTTTATTTTGCCAATGTATTCGAATTAACACTGTCTGCGTCTAAGCAAAGTCTGTTCCATATTGAAAGTATTGAATAAGTCGATAGTTAGTATCAAAGCCGGATGGTGCGCGATCTTTATATACCTTTAGCATGAACTTGTATGTTAGATACTTAAATATCCGTATTAAAAGTAAAATAATAGCCGGGTTATAAATAAAAAAAATATTTAGAATATTTAATGGTAAAACGTTTTTTTTAGCCATACTGCAACATTTTGAAAACAGGGATGCGTACAAGGTACTCGCTACTTGAATCTTAGATCCCGAAATGGAAATAACGCTATAAATGTTAACCGCAAAATCTCAACATAATGCATATCAGTAAGCTCTCTATACATTATTTCCTGTATTAAACACCTGTTATTTTTTAACCCTTTGGAATTATCAGTAAATATGCGGTCATCATCTGTTCTTTACAATATTACCCTCAACCGTTAGTTTTTGTGTTATTAAAAGCTTACACCTGGTTTGTTGTGTCTGAAGCACGTCTAAGGGATGAAATGAAATCCATTATAATCATCTGCAGCGTCAACGCGAGTTAGTCAAGGTTTAATCGATTTTTAAATGACGAGGGATTATGAACTTTAATGCGCCGTAATAAGGTATAAAGTATATTTTAATATCATATATTTATTGTTTGATAAGATTACAGTATTTAGAGATCCACGGCAAATCAAAATGTTGCGATATGTCTAAAGATATTTATTTTACATGTTAAAGTAAATATTTATTGACTAAAAATGTAAACTGAAAATTGGTCAAATCAATTAATCATAACGTAACGTCAACCCCGAACAGTTAGGCAGAGGAGTGTAGTACACTTCCAACTTTTATCAGTTACGTTACGTCCCATTATGGAATAGGTGGTGTCTATTGCCATGTATCAGGCGCAAATCCAGACTCTGGGCCACTATTAGACATTTCAATTTCAAATTGTTTTATTATCACTGTTAATATGCGTTCAACTTACATGCGTGTTAAACTGTATCAGTAATTTAAAACCCTTGATTTTTAAGTTTAACCTCCTAAATTATTTAAAAAAACGTTAATAAAAATGCAATATACTTACGAAAATAAAAAAAAGCATGATATGATAGTATTGTGAAAATACATTTAAAAACGGAACCACAGTGTTGAACACAATTTCTGCTTCAAAATTTTTTCTACCTCGCATAACGGTAAACCAGCAGCAGTCGGGTGGATGCAGGTAGGCATCACCCTCCACATAATTTCTCCAATCTGTCTCTACGAGTTGAATTCGTTTTAAATCAGTCATGTACCTTCGTCATATTTATGTCAGAAATTGTAAACAGATATGCTTGTAATAAATAAACAGCCTAACTCAATTATTAATTTAAATTGTGATTTTTTTATCAAAGTCGTAATTTTGAAGCAAGATCTCAATTTTAAATCGGAACAACCAAAACCTAAACTCGATAGTAGGTAATATCGCGCTGCGAAAAGTTGAACCCAATCCATAATGTTCAACCCGGTAACGTTGCTGTTAAAATAATGACGTACATCATCATCATCAGCCCATCTAAGTCCACTGCGTGATATAGGCCATAGAGCGTAGACCGCCATGCGAGACCATAGGATGCCATCACGTCTCATCCCCGGCTTGGCGCATCCGGCTTCTGCCTGCAGCAGCAGCGTATAGTTTTTTTTGAGACTACAGTATGCCAAACGTAGGATAGGTCGCCTTCTCGCCCGGTGGAATGACGATCTGTGACGTACATACGCTGACATATATAATAATATTCTGATTCAGTTAGCTTTTCAATATCAGCCAATAATATGACTAATATTAGCTTTTAATTATATATTGTACATCTGTCGTACTAATTTAATTCTTTGTGTACACTGGTATTTACTATTGAACAAACATAGGAGTACTCGCGTGGCGGACATTAGCCGTGCGCGCGAACAATATGCCCGACGACAGCGGTGGGCGGAGTCACATAAAAAGCTCTCTCTGTTTAATGGCCGGTAATTAGATGATAAACGGAATAACGTTACACGGCACGTCGGGCCCGAGCCTTTTCCATTGTCGTAGGCCGGTGAAAGCAAAAGTTTAGTTAACTCGCCGCCATTATACTCCCTATATGCACAATGCCGATGCGATACGACAAAGGAGCCCTTTCCTACCTTTGTAAGTAATAATCTCGTTCGTGCAATAAAGTTTACTGTTAGAAAGTGATGTCCATTGTTATTTGATTTTTAGAATTTCAGCCAGTGTCATGTATCTATCGTCCGCTATTCTTTGTTTTCGGCTTCTAAATGAAATTGTCGAGCATGTGCCGGTATCATTAACAAATTTTGTAAATTAATATATTTTCGAGGTCTTTCATCATGGTCGATTAAAATTTTATATTTCATAAGCACGATCTTACATAATATTTGCTTGGTAAAGGGATCCACAATACGTACCAGGCACGAAACTGTTGAAAGATTCTGGAAACATCGATTGCTTACTGGCACGGTATAGCGCGATTACTTGTCTGTTTATGTTTAAATTGTTTTATATTTAAACTATGCTCCCAGCCCTAAAGTATTCTCGGCCTGGAATTGTTGTGGGTCCGTCTGTGACTCGTTACTGTGTTAGTTAATGGACGGTGTGGCCGAAGTTGTACCGGCCTAGTCCAGTATGTCGTGGTATTTAAAGGCTTTGAACTCAGAACTTAACTGATAGTCTTCTAACTGATGCAGAGATCTTAAAGAAAACGGGATGCTGCGTGTATGTAAATTATTCTTCATGTTAAGCGAATACCGAAGCTCATTTTGGACATTATGACATAAAATGAACAATGCACTTCACTGAGGATGAATAGACAGTAGATAATGTGGAAAAAAGCAAGACATTGTTAAAGGATTAGTCTTATCCCATGTAAATTTTTTATAAATGAGAATTACCATTGCTTTTTAAAGTTCAGTAAATATTGTTTATAAATTGTATCCTCAGTTAATAATTGAACTTCATAATAGACGATCACAAAGAATCTGTTCAGTGATGCTTGAAATATGTATAAGATCAAAAGAGCCGGTACCCGTGGCGTCCTGCAACAAGCGGAGATGACCAAACAAATTAATTGATAAAATATGACAAACTGGTCAGTCGAGGATGAACGGCGTCCAGGCCCGGATCATTCAATAGATCGAGGCATTATTATGTCGAGAGAAATAAAAGAGTAGCAACGAGTATAACAAGTATAGGAAGATTTTCCTTTTTGTAATGGGATATTACGGGAGCGCGAACGGGCCGCTCCCGGTGTTTAAGGGATCGTTTTACGTCGGTTTATGGAGACGTTCGATCTTCAAAGGTGAGGATGATTCAGGTCGACATAATTGTTGATGTGATTATACTTGGCTTTTTATAAATTGCAACGTGTGTTTGGTAGCAGATATACCTATGCATTTGTGTGTGAAATATTCGTTTACATTGCAAGTTCGTGTTGCATTGCAAGTACATTTTCGAAACGTTACGTTTTGACATAGCTTTGCAAGGCATATTTCAGTGCGAATTCTGTTTAATTTCAAATGTACAATTGTACATTTAACAAAATGCATACGGTTTTGATAAAATATATGCTTTAAATCTGTGAAAAATCTGTGAGACTCAATTTTATTGTCGGGTGTGTTTCTTGGAGCCACTCTTTTCATGGGCATCTCAAAGACATGACTGGACTGTCTCCTAGCAATGAAAACGCCGCCTTTAGGTAATTATAGAGCACGTACTTCCACCATCATCTAGAATCCTCATCATCATCAGTCTAACTCAGTCCACTGGACATAGGTCTCGCCCAAAGAGTGCACATCGCGCCCTGTCCTCGGCTGGTCGCATCCAACTTCTGTCTGCAGCCTTCGCAGATCGTCATCCCACCTGACCGGCGTCCTACACTATGTTTGCCGAGCCGCGGTCTCCACTCCAGAACTCGCCTACTCCACCGATTATCGGTTCTTCGGCAGATATGCCCAGCCCATTGCCACTTCAACGAGCTAATCCTTTGAGCTATGTCGATGACTCT
>DVPD01000110.1:0-14399 GCA_018237605.1 Apyrrothrix (Melanopyge) sp. n. Burns01
TTGGAATGCTTAATGCCTCATTTTATTCAGACTAGAATCCAGGTTTACAAGAATTGGATCAATGTGATGGATTATTATATTACATTGACCTATATATTACATTTTTGCTGAGATGAAGTAAACGACCTGCTTTTTAAGGTCTTATTATTAAGACAATACTTCATTCCTTAGAACCGGTAACTCGTAAAATTTTATTAGTATTACAACCAGTAAAAATGTCTGCCAACGGAAGATTTATGAGATTGAAACTTTTCCTCTTCTATGTAGTTACAAGGCACAGTTGCAAAAAGCAGGATAAACATACTAACAAAACCAAAACGGACAAAAAATCATAAACCCTATCAAATTCGTCTGCACACTAATTAGTAAGTATCGCCATATATATGTATGTTACGATATACGGATTTTCGAAAACATGTCTGCAAATATGAATATATACGGAATGGATATTTAAAACAATTCCTTATTATCCTAATGATCATGAATGCCCGAAACTTACAGAAACATTTAATTAGAGAAAACTGAATGTCAAGTGAAAGTGATAGCGGTATATTTGAGCATTAATTGTTAAGTCGTTATGAATACTTTGAAAACATACGAAGCGTTTTTGTAAAGTCAGCTCCCAAAATGAATGGCTAAGTAAAATGCTAATATCTCATCTCACACACCCACTTCTTTCACCGAGACAAAGTAAGCTATAAATAATTTCATTTGTCACATTGCTTGAATAAAAAATAAAAATTAATAGTGGTTGATTAATTGATTAATAAAGCCTCGTTGGTCGTGTTGGTTGCAAGCGCGATTGACAATGGAGATGTCCTGGGTTCAAATCCCGAGTCTAGTCCTATGGGATTATTCTAAAATTAAAATTCTAGTAGTGGCTCGGAATCTGGGTTAGTGCCCGGTGTATGGCACTAGATTCACCACCATGATAGGACGTAAATATAACTGGTGAAACGTGGGACTGTACTACACTTTCTGTCTACCTCTTCGGGGATTACAGGCGTGATGTTACTATTAATTATATATAAACAATTCTAACATGTTTTAACAGAACTTATTGAAAGAAAGGGAAGTTCTCACCAGTGACTCCTGTTCCCTTCCATCCATTTTTTTTTATTTGAAGAGAGTAGTGATCGAGCTGCCAGAAGTCATAATAGGCCGTTGCTGCTCATATATTTTTTTCTTCATATTATCGGTTATTGTGGCATGAATAGTTAATGCTATCGATCTCAAAGTGGACAACCAATGTCAATTCATTTTGTCAATATAAGGTGTTAATGAAAACATTGCTTTATATTAACCTATAACGTACAGGGGGCGTACCTCTGCCTACCTCTTCGGGGATTACAGGCGTGATGTTACGTTTTACGTTTTTGTTTGTATTCATTCGTAACTGAACTGTTAGTAATATTAGTGTGGTTAGTATTTGTATATCAGGCTATTTTAAGTTGATCACAGGCTTTACTTCAGCTACGGAATAAGATGGTCACCTTTTCTATATGTGTAAACAGACAGCCACGCCTATCAAACTAAAATGCAAATTATTGTTACATTACTAATACTATTTGCCATCCTCATAATACTTGCTTAACGGTGGAAATGAGTGTAGCGGTAGTACACGGTCGAGCGAACTGTTTTCATGTTCTACCGGCTATTTTTAAACTTACAGTATTGAGGATGTGTACATGATTTGTATTTCAAACAAGACAAAGAAATTTTTCAATTGAAATTGAACTTTTTTTTCTATTAACAGGCCCGTGATGACTAAATATTTTAAATATGGGAATTATCAGTAGTTTTCATTTCAAGCTATGTGCTCGCCAGTCGTGTGTTAGCGGCAGTGAAACGAGTTCTTTAGACAAGATTATATACTTTTCTCAACAATTCCAAAAGATTTCTCGGCGACTTGCTTTCATTTTAGGGTCGGCTACAAACGTGCTAAGAAATTATCGTCCATTTTTAGTTGTCTCGGTCGTATATTGTGATTTATGTTTTGAAAAAGTAAAGTTATATTTCGAACTAAAATAAACCATTAAAACGGCCGTTGCTTAAGCTTGAACCATTGACCGTCACGAGAAAAAGTTTTAAAAGTATTTAAAAATAGCTCATATGCGGCTTTTTACACAGCCAACTAGTGTTAACAACTAAGGTCATTTGATTTAAGAATAACGAAATTGTTTATCTCGATCGTTTTTTTTAAATAATAAATTATAATAAAATATATTATTATTAATATTAATTTTTATTGTAGCATTTATATAATAGTTAGATTTAATGGAATCGCGGTCATTTTAAACAATTATTTCACAGCCCAGTTCTTGGTATAGGTACATTGTTTTACGTATATTCAAAGATGCGTCACGCGCGTAGAATGACACGAATATATCTGGATATTGACAAATTAAAACGGAATATAAATTTTGCGATCATATCCTTTCAATACCCTTAGAGCACACAGAAATACGTATGAACTTCCTGGAGACAAAGTCTACCGCCATTTTGTAGGAATTGGCGGGAGTTCATGAAGAAGGACGCTAAGTAGTCTGACTGAACCGAAATAAGATGCGTGAGTAAGCCCGACCGTATGGAATGAAATATATAGATACGAAATACATAATAGTATAAAGATACGGTTACATTTAAATTTTGGCAAAGTTTAATTGAGTTTTTTTTAATAGATGCCACCATCCAACGCCACGCAAAACCCAGAGCGCGTAATAAACCCAATATGCCGCACAGAGATTTAAAATGGTCGAATGCACGTTGTGGTTTTCCTCGTTGAAAATGTCCGTTTCGCAGTGAATTGAACGTTAACCGAAATACTGGTGCGGCCTATCGCTTTATTCGCCCGCTACTGAATTTTAAATGACTCATAGTTCAAGTAGCCGTAGAGCGCTCGGTCTAGCGTTTCGACGTCGCTCTGGCCTGCTAGCTACATACAAATTGAACAAACCCACCTGCTCTAATGATGGTGTGCGTGCGCTGCAAAATGCTTTTTGACTCAGTAAGTTTTAATATTCATCAAATTAAAATAAAAAATGCAATGTAACTTTCCAATTAAAATAATATAAAGTTACAAAATGAAGCAGTTAGAACAATGTATTACCGGTTTTAAAATGAACACATAATTATGGAATATATCGTACCAGTATTGTATCCAGGGTAATATATAAAACACTGACGATGAAATATACATAAGTCCTCAGAGCCAGTGCACTCTTGATCGTCTATCATTAGTGATATGTTCGCCGGCGCCCCACAACCTTGAATTGAGGGAAATTACCTGTCTGCCGCGGCCACCTCTATGAAATATGCAGCTCTTTTCAACAGTAAGCGGCCAGCGACGTGACATAATATTGTACAATTGTAAATGTCCAATGTGTACGGCGGCGAGTTTCTGTACTTGTTTTACATTAGAAGCGTGAGGCAATTCTTAAGAGATCGTAGAACAATCTGGTAACAAAACAGTAACGCGTCACTTGTAGGTATTATAGGAATCACGGACATCGATCAACCAATATTGCTGAACTATTTGTTGGATATTACTAATTGTGTATTCCGCACGTGCTCTTACTTGTTAGTATAGAAGGCAAGGCGGTCATTCGCACTTGGCCCTCAGCGGATGAGCAGCGAGCGTCTCGAGCTATCTTCTAATAAGAGTTCTACTCGTAATAAGGCGTTGTTTAGAAAACATGGTGTCCGCCGCCGACATGAAGACTGAGAGAGTTGTCGGCGTATTGCGGCGGGAGATGCGCTGGCGTCTTGTTTGAATGATTCCTCTTGAATCTAACGTATAAATCTTGAGCCTCATATTAAAATTTATTCGTATAATAGGAGCCATGCAAAAGGCTTTCCGCTGTTATAAAACACGTTCAATTCAATATTCTGCATCATTCGTTTACTTACAGCACATGTAAATGCTAGGCTGTACATGTTAACTAGTTTACACTGGCACAGCTCGGCCACGGTGGGCACGCTAAATAATCAATGAAAAACAATATGCAAATTAACTGCGTTTACATTCAAGCCTTTACAGTATCAATCAGGGTGGCGTTTTCGTAAATATTCATAAATTACATTTATTTTGACCATATCGTCATCGTCAGCCTGCAGCACTCCTCTACTGAACCATAAGCCTTTCCTAAGATGGGTTTACTCGTAATCGTCATATTGTTATCAAAAAAAAGTTGTCAACATACTATAAATACAATCAATCATTATTATACCGTTACGTGTCAGGATGCCGCTATCACAGGAACTTCCAGAAAGCTCGCTCAAATTTTTTTTCGGTCTGGAAAGCTTAATGTTCCGGAAGTCTGAGCCGAAATATTTAGAAGCTCCGGTGGTACAACTGTCTTCGACGCGACTGTGCCCACAGTAACGTAGCAAGATTTAAAGTTTTTGTGATGAATGTTCACCAGGCTGGCCACATTCTGCTACCTTCCAAGAGACTGTTTTAACTTAAAGGCTTTCTACAGTACCTGTCACAGTTTGATTGTAATTAGAATTAACTCATGACATAAAAGCTAAGACTCCGAAGATAATCAATGTAGATTTGTTTCATAAACATAAATAAGAAAAAACAACATAAAGCGAAGCCCTCTTAATAAATAAAGTATTACAAAAATGAAGTTTCAGATTTCCGAGAATTTGTATAGCGAATAACAATTCGGAGCCAGGCAAACACTCTCAGCTTATTTCTACAAAAACAGCCCTTGAACATTAAAAAGATTTTAAGAAGCTGTTACATAAATAATTGAAAACTTCGCGAAATTGTTCGACTGGCAATCGTCTCTTCTAATTAAAGTCATGCATATTTATAGGTACATTTAAATGTTGGCACAACCGCCTGCTTTTGTTGAAGTCTGTTAGGTTTTCGGTAACACAATTAGTCAAGAACATTACAGCCACTGGAGTTGAAGTACATGTCGCTGATAACCTGATTTTAGTTTTGCGGCTTAACGAAGGATCATTAATACAGCAAAATGTTTATAAACTATAGATTTTTTCATTGTGTTGAATAAACTTATGAAGTTCGTTGACTTATCAGCATTTACAGGTTGATAGCTGAACACATGTGGCCATAAACAGATGTAACAATAATCTTGAGCTGTGAAGAGGGCACAGACATAGTATATTGATTGTTTTCAGCAATCATTTTACGGTTTTTTTATACACTCTCAACCTTTATCCAGAGCTCACCCAAATCTAACATAATGTATAATAGTCCAGATTTTAGAGTTATTTATTTTAGTTGACCGCCTCGTTGGTCGACTGGTTGCAAGCTCGATTGCTGATCAAAGGGTCCTGGCTGCGAATCCCAGGTTGGGTAGTATAGGATATTTTGACTAAGATTTTCTAATGAAAATTACTAGTAGTGTCTCGGAGTCGAGATGTATGCCCGATGTATGGCAATAGGCTCATTCCTTATAGTGAGACGTAAACGTAGCTCGTGAAACGTGGAAGTGTACTGCACTCCTCTGCCTACCAAGATGGTACGATTTTTCGAGGTTTATAATCTCTGCCCACCAGAGACCCGTGTACAACAGAGCAGTGAAATGATCATAATGAACATGCCCCAGGATTCGATCTGGATACACTACTAATAGGACTAAGCAGGAGTGCGTACAGCGTTAACGGATAAGTCAATCAAGTCAGTCAGGCACAAATATATATCTGTGACTGACTGACTTGCTCCGGGATTTGTAAGAAAATCTTTGTAGAATATTCTGCATAAACTTCTATACAAAAACTTACGCCAGCAGCTGTCAGTTTGTCACTGTAAAAACATCACTACGCCCAAGGAATATTCATAAGCAGAAGCCACACTTTTTATAACCTTCAACACCGATTTGCTCGTAGTGAGGGATGAAAAACACGTTTCACGTTGTAATTTTTTTCGTAAGTTTAAGTGGATTACAATGTTAATTTTATTGATGCGGCGGCCACCCTGGGGATAGACGCGCTAACCATTAGTATGCTGATGGTGGAAGAAGATAAGTTCGTCGTTGGAGCATTTAATTTATGCGATTTTTCGTGAAAGGGAAACAGAGCCACTGTATCTTCCTTATCTTACGTCCCTCCGCGTATTCTGGTGTAAACATATAGTACAATTATTATCAAAGGAAATATTCTTCGTAGCGAGCTGTGAATATCAAATGTTTGTTTAACATTAATGAATTTCT
Organism: Apyrrothrix (Melanopyge) sp. n. Burns01; assembly: GCA_018237605.1. Classification (NCBI taxonomy): domain Eukaryota; kingdom Metazoa; phylum Arthropoda; class Insecta; order Lepidoptera; family Hesperiidae; genus Apyrrothrix; species Apyrrothrix (Melanopyge) sp. n. Burns01. The sequence goes on from DVPD01000110.1 coordinate 6,189, forward strand.
ACTTACGAATGTGTGTGCTTATATCCACGAAATATCGGATTATTTTCGGGTTTATTGACATTTTGATTCCATACTTAGTTTTAATATTTAATAAATGTAATGACTGTGGTGTGTTTCCTGACTTGCTGAAGTGTAGTAAAGTTACTCCTTTATTTATGTAAGGTAGTACACAAGACCCCACAAACTTCAGACTTTTGAAAAGCTTATTTTGAGACAGCTGCTTAAATATTTCAATGATAATAAATTCCTGCACACTAACCAATTAGGTTTCACTCGTGGAAGGTCAACATCTGATGTTGGGATGAAACTATTAGAGAATGTATTCGAGGCTTGGGAGAAGTCACGTGAGGCTTTGGGGTATTTTGTGATTTATCTAAAGCCTGTGATTGTGTGCAGCATGAAACGCTTGCCAGGAAGCTTTTTTACTGCAAGCTAAAATATTCTGTCCTAAAAAGAAATAGTTATGAAATATCACATGAGTAATCCCGAAGAGGTAGGCAGAAGACTGTAATACACCCCCACATTTTACCAGTTATGTTTATGTTTCAATATGAAAGGTGGTGAGTCTATTGCCATACACCGGATACCAATCCAGACTCTGAGCCACTACTAGAAATTCTAATTTTTAGAGAAATCCAATAGCACTTGACCCTGGATTTGAACCCAGACGACGACATGACGAATGAGGCGGTCAGATAGTTATTTATTATTTATAACTATTTATATAATCATTTTTCCGCTGGGATGCATATGAAGAGAGTGATAAATGTGGAACAAACATGGCAGGCCTGTAGAGATATTTGGTGCTCCATGCTCTCTACCTACCCTGTAAGTGGCCAGGAGTGAGGATATGCATGTGCCTTGCATATGCCAATAGGCTCACCCCCTATTACAGTGAGATATAAATGTAACTGGTGATACACGGGAGTGTACTACACTCCAGCCTATTTCTTTGGGGATTACGGGAATGATGTTATGTAGATATGTGTATAATAATATGTATGTTAATTTTCAGAACTCCAATCTCGTACTCCAAGCTGATGTCAGGCTTATAGAGAGACGGGGGAGGGATGAGGCGACTGGAGAGGTGTTATCATTATCGGGAAAGCTTGGAGGTACACGTATGGGGGATAGAGCGCAGCGCACCAAGCCCGATAAAGCCGAAGAGAGGAAGGCTAAGTAAGTTGATTTGTTGTTATTTAAGTAATTGAATCTGGCTGAAAGACAGAAGGGCCATCTATTTCTTTATTTAGTTATAGGCTCGCGTTTGCTATCCCACATGATGGAAAGCGGGATGCGGCCTAGAATGTAGCATGTGGCCTAGGAAGTGATTAGCTCTTGTCTTGAATAACTCCAGGTTGTATGAAGCGGGAAAAATTGATCTGATGCTAGTGACGCCAATGGGGAAGTACAACACCAGTGTTCTTGTGTGTGTTTTTTTCAAGTACATATATGAAAAGAAATCTATGTCCCTTAAGAATACTTGTGTGTACAGTTAAGTGGGGTATTTGTTTTAGTTACAACTTATTTAGGTGAGGAGGTCAGGTAGCTAACATAAATATGTAATATGGGACACAGACACTTTAAATTAAAAATTCATTCTTTTAGTGTCTGACCGAAAGTTCGGTTTCAGTCGAGATATCTAGTTTCGAGCGCGGCTTTGGTTTTTGGTCTAAAATTATTCGCTGAAATTCAGCAGTTCGCTACTTCATATCCGCTATATCAATTAAAAAATAAACATTTAATTAATCATAAAATTAACATGAAAAATTGTATTGTTTGTTTTAAGTGTAATAAAATATAGCCTTTTAAAATCTAATTGCAGGAGTAAGTCATTAATATATATATATATTTGTTCATCTCTGCAGTTCATCCAATGCCTTCATCACCACCACTACCATCGTTACACGGTGTGTAACGTGCGCAGGCGTCAGAAGCGCGACGAGGCGACGTACGAGCTGTCCAAGTCGAAGGCGGCGCGCGCGGCGTGGGCGGAGGACGCGCCGGGCGCGCTGTACCGGCCGCGCGCGCAGCACACGCGCCACGCCTACGAGCTGCTGCTCGCCTTCATGCAGAGCGCGCTCGGCGACCAGCCCAGGGACATCCTGTGCGGCGCCTGCGACGAGGTACCTCTCCCTCTCCCTCTGCCACCAATGTGGAAGTTGTTTAGATTTTACAGGTCTTCCAGATGTGTTTTAGGTCTTCGGAAATGTTCTCTACCGCGTGAAAAAGCAAATAATCCGCATTCGGTCTGAATGGCAGACTACGGCTTTGATCCTCCTATTCTGAGTGGAGACTCATGGCCCACAGTGGAACGATAGGAGGATAGGGTAAAAGTGTTCCAGCTGCTTGTGGTGTTGAAGCAGTTGCATGTTGCACCTTGAGTTGCCCTCATGGACCAACGTGGGAATTGCATAGTTCAGTTTGCATGGGCGTTCGAGGCGTTTGTAAGTGGTGGCGTAATTTTAGAGGCATAACATCAGCTTATTGAGCCATATAAGCCTTTTCTGTAAAAAAAGTAACATCACATCTGTATTCCTCGAAGAGGTGATATGATATGATTTTTAAAGCTGGGTAGGTCCATGCCCCAACTTCCCATCACTTGGGTTGACTGGTAGAAATTACCACTGGTAGAAATTCCACCTTTTGTTAACAACAATAAAGGATTAATAAAAAAAAGGTCCACAGAGGAATATAGTACACTCTCATGTTTCACCAGTTACATTTACATCTCATTGTATAGGTGGTGAGTCTATTGTCATACACTGGGCACAAATCTGATATGAATTTCGAGTAATAGAACCCAATAGTAGCCGACTCAGGGATCGAACCCGGGACCTCTCTATCAGGTGTTGCGCTGACAACCACGCGACCGACGAGGCAGTCAATTAAAAATATGACTTTTATAATTATCACTCTCTGCCGCAGGTCTTAGTGGTGCTGAAGAATGACAAACTGAAAGATCCTGACAGGAAGAAAGAGGTTGAACTCTTGCTGGGTCCCATACCGGATGAACGGTTCGCTTTGCTGGTCAATTTGGGTGAGTTTCTTTAATTATAGGAGTTGGAGAGCTAATGGCTGGCTGAATAGAAAATACACTGTAAAAGCTGTTTGGAAATTTAATTTCCAAAATTGGAATGAAAAGTATGTAACATCACGCCTGGAATCCCCGATGAGATAGGTTTCACCAGTTACATTTACATCTCATGGTATAGGTGGTGAGTCTGTTGCCATATACAGGGCATGTTTCCAAATATATAGACTAAATTGGCTTTTCAAGAGTATTTCTAATTTCAAAGTATATATTATGGGTCGAATCACAACCTCATTGCCTGGATATTTTTAAATATTTAAACTTCCAAAGAATATTTCGGGTATTGTGAATAGAGTATCGCGAGTTCTATCACAAAAGTAATCTCCCGTGTGTTTTCAAATATACCCATTCTCCAACACTGCATCAGAATTATGTGACCACTTGTTGAAACAAAAAATTATACCCTGTGTGTTTTCATATACTAACAGGTAAGAAGATCACAGATTTCAATATAAGCACAGCCACCGAGGGCAACGCCGAAATTGATGAAACTTACGGTATCAACGTGCAGTTTGAGGAGTCCTCTGAAGAGGACGACGAGGACGCCTTTGGGGAGGTAAGTTGTTGATGTCCTCTGGTTCAAGTCTGTGAGGTTGATTGTGGGAAGGTCGGCCTGAAGTTTAGCTTCTGAACAAGATTGTATTGTGTGTTAGTGTAATAGGGTATATTGATGTTAGAGAGTGACAGAGGGAGAGAGAGAGAGACAGGGGAGAGATAGGGGCACAGAGAGAGAGGGAAAGAGAGAAGGGGAGAGAGAGAGGAGAGATAGGGGCACAAAGAGAGAGGGAAAGAGAGAAGGGGAGAGATAGGGGCACAGAGAGAGAGGGAAAGAGAGAGAGGGAAACAGAGAAGGGGAGAGAGAGAGGAGAGATAGGGGCACAGAGAGAGAGGGAATGAGAGAAGGGGAGAAAGAGAGTATGTTGAGCCTCCACTTTTATTCTAATGACATCTGTGTTGTGGACAGGTTCGGGACGAGGAGAAAGAAGAGGGTGAAGGCACGGACAATGAGGAGGCGAAGGGCAGCAGCGCGGGTGAGGACAGCGACGAGGGGCGGAAGAACGCCATACACGCCAATGTGAGTTCACCGTAGGCGGTACTAATACCTAGTTTTTTTTTTAGATTTTAAAGTAACTGGTGAAACGTGGGAGTGTACTGCACTCCTCTGCCTACCTCTTCGGGGATAACAGGCGTAACATTTCACCATTTACGTTTAGGTCTGCCATACATCGGGCACAAATCCAACAAAAAATTCTAATTTTACAAAAAATGCTAATTTTACAAAAATCCAACACGACCAACGAGGCAGGCTGTTAGTAGTAGAGTTTGTTAATTATACTTCATCATCACTATCATCTTCATAAACAGCAGCCCTTTTGTCTCCTTTCAAGATGCGGAGGGTCCAGGACAGTATTTTGCCACAATTCATTATCAAATGTTATTAATATTAATGTATGATGCTTATTAGGGAAATTTGCAGTAATAGAAACGACTGGCTCTTCGGTCGAGTGGTGGCGAGCGCGATGCCGGTCGAGAGGCCCTGGGTTCAAATTTCTGGTAGTGGCTCGGAGTCTAGATTTTGGGCCATGTATGGCAATAGGCTCACCACCCTCCCCATAACGGGACGTAAACGTAACTGGTGACACGCGGGAGTGCATTGCACATCTCTGCCTACCGCTTCGGAACCACAGGCTTGATGTTATGTTTACAGGTGTTGTGCTGTTCGGGGTTGGTTCCAGATTTCCACTTGCAGCAATATTCGTGTATGATATGCCACTATAATTATTTCAGCTCAGCGAAGAGCAGTCAGCCAAGCGCCGGGACACCGCCCTCCATCCCATGGACATCGACGCGTACTGGCTCCAGCGGCGCCTCTCGCGCCACTTCCCGGACGCGATGGTGTCGCAGGCGAAGTGCGCGGAGGCGATGCGGGCGCTCCGGGACTCCGCTGACGGCCGCGACCTGGAGAACCGGCTCGTGCTGCTGCTGGGCTACGACTGCTTCGACCTGGTCAAGCTGCTCACCAAGCACCGGTATACTGGTAAGCTGATGCAGTACGTTCACCTGAACTTAGTGGCTCCTGTTCTTTGATCGGTCTCCCACCATCCACTGTCGTATTCCAAAAGGATCTGTACCACCTGCCAGCTAAACGGAGAGCAACAGATGCCCATATCTGTAATGTTTTAAAATCTCGTATCGTATTGAGGAGTTGGACAAAGGCTTCGTCCAATGAGTTTTCGCCCACTATCCCCATTGTGGGCGTGTGGGTGGGGGATCGCATACGCCTCTGCCCGTAGACGAGCAGGGCGTGTAGTCGCGCCATACCGCGGTGTAATGCCGGGTTCAGGCGCCTCTTGACACCCTGTATAGAACACGGGGTTGGGGGATGTATTCTTACTCCATCGCGACACTGATAAGGGATATGAAAATTTGTTAAAGAATCAGCTATATTTTATTTTCAATTTCATACTTAATATCTGTTAAGCATTCCTCTAGTGTATATATCACAAAGCAAGTGTTGTGATGTCTGTTTTAACTGTGATACTACTGCCGCAGTGCTGTACTGCACGAAGTTGGCCTCGTCGCAGTCGGAGAGCGAGCGCGCGGCCATCAGGGAAGAGATGTCCAAGCAGCCGCACCTGCAGAAGATCCTCGCGCAGCTGGACACCGGCAAGGGGGATGATGAGGTACGAAGGTTTTTTTGTTATACTTAAGCAAATATTCCAGCAATCGGCACGCACATATACAATAGCAGGAGAGGGGTGACTAATGAGATGTTGGCTTCTGAGCAGAAATTTTGAATCAATCCACTGTTACACCCTCCTCCCATTCTTCCGTCCTCACCTTCAACCACACCCTTCCCGCTTCCCACTCCTCCTACCCCCTTCACTCCATACTTTCCTCCATACCCACTTTACCCCCTCCCACTCCCCTTTCCCACCTACCCTTTTCTCACTTCTCAGCTTCCCCCCTTCACACTCGTCCTTTCCCATCAGTATCACTTAAAACTAGCCGTAAATGTAATAAAAAAATTCGCATCCCCAGACCACACAGCAGTCAGAGGCGCCTCGCAAGCGTCAGAAGACGGAGGGCAGTAGTGGGGAGGCTGGCCAAGTGGGCGGCAGCCGGAAGATGTTGCAGCTGGAGGAGCTGGTGTTCGCTGCGGGCGCGCACTTCATGGCCAACAAGCGGTGCCAGCTGCCGCCCGGCTCCTTCAGGAAGCAGAGGAAAGGTGAGTGCTATTGAACGACACGTGTCTACGGATGGGAGACAGACAACTGATGCTAGGGAGCGCACAGGAGCTCCATAGTTTGGTTGAACAGGAAGAAACGGTTCGCTAAATCGTCTCTGCTACTGACTGTGAAAGAGTGGAATTCCCTGCCGGCATCTATTTTTCCCGATGCATACAACCTGGAGTTATTCAAGACAAGAGCTAATAGGCACTTCCTAGGCCATGTGCTACATCCTAGGTTGCATACCGCTTTCCGTCAGGTGGGGTAGCAGTCAAACCCGAACCTATAGCTAAATACAAAAGAGGGTGGTTCCAGGTGTATCTATGAACATTCCAGCTGCTAGAATATCGCCAATGGATAAGATTTTTTAAGGCAATGGAAACATGAGCTATAGTGGCATGAGACCGTGAGATTGAGAACGATCGAGAATATCGTTTTATAAGTCTCACAAGAGTAGACCGTGGTCTTCTGACTTGTGGATATAATTGTCAGGATACGAGGAGGTGCACGTGCCAGCGCTGAAGCCGAAGCCCTTCGAGGAGGACGAGACTCTGGTGGCGATAGAAAAGCTGCCCAAATATGTTCAACCGGCCTTCGAAGGGTTCAAGACCTTGAATAGAATCCAGGTGAGTTTTTATATACTTCTCTTGTGCTGTAAGAAATGAGCATAGGGAATGAGGCGTGAGGTAAGTGAGTGATGAAAGTATGAGAAATACGTTTGGTCTGCAAAGTTAGAGATATTTGACGTTCGGTGTTCTCTGCCTACCTGGTACCTGGTACTTGGGCCCTGGTGTGATGATATAATAATAATTATTATTATTAAATGCTTCTACCCTTATCACTTCATACTACACGTGTGCCGGTATTAAAGACTTGGGTCTCCCGATCAGTACTTGACCTAGTTTGTCGAGATATTGGAGCCCTGGTCTCCCTCGGTACCCGCGTCTGCCACCATTCGCATTGTATGTATATTATTTAATAACAAAAATGATGTGTAAACCCCCACAGAGTCGGATATCGAAAGCGGCGCTCGAGACGGACGAGAACCTGCTCGTGTGCGCGCCCACCGGCGCCGGCAAGACCAACGTGGCGCTGCTGTGCGCGCTGCGCGAGGTCGGCAAGCACGTCAACGACGACGGCTCCGTCAGCGCGCAGGACTTCAAGATCATCTACGTGGCGCCCATGCGCTCGCTCGTGCAGGAGATGGTGCGTGACGCGCACGCACGCACACGCACTCTCACGCACGCACGCACACATACACAAACGAGACGGCGCACACGCGGCTTCCCACACACGCACAGTAGCTAGAGGCAAACGCGTATACACACATGCACATTCGTATAAACGCTAACACGTACACGTTGTGACGTAATAAAGTCATGAGTTTTGATTTTAAACGTATAGGTTTCAATATTATAGTTAACAATCATAAAATAATTTTGTTTTATATATCAACTTCGAATTATCATTTATTCATTGTTTTATTTAATATACAAAAATCAATGCACTATCAAGACATCTCACGCACACATATCCAGAAGACGCTTGCAGATAAGGCAATATTGCCTTACTCTGGGCACAAAGCCAGATTTCGCGCCCCCCACAAAAATTTTAACAAGACATTCTAGTTAGGTAAATCCAATAGTACCCGACCTGGGATTTGAACCCAGGTCCTCACGATCGGCAGTCGTGCTCGCAACCAACACTACCAACGAGGCAGTACAATGTATAGAAACTGGAGGGTGGAAAATAAGAACATGCCAACTCATTAAGCACACACACATACACGCACACATACCCAAAAAAATGCCTAACACGTACTCTCTCCCGACCCTCTTTATCGTCCCACTGCTGGACACGGGTCTCCTCTCAGAATGTAAGGGTTAA
>DVPD01000111.1:0-14389 GCA_018237605.1 Apyrrothrix (Melanopyge) sp. n. Burns01
CACAAACTTGGTTTTAGCTTTACACTAACCCCCCCTACACTTCAAAAAAATAAAATTGCGTCCTCTAAAAAACGCAACCCCAAATGTAACTTTTCAATGGACTACAAATAAAGCACAGCCTGAGAACCATGAAGATTAATCAACTGCATAGGTACATATAATAAGTACATAATGTACTTTGTATATATTGTTAACTAAACATTAGAACAAATATAAACACACAATGAACAAATGTTAGTCTTATATTGGATTGAATCTTTAACTAAGTGTTCAGCTTTCAAATGGACCTTTTAAATGAAAATTTCAGTCAATCATGCAGTAGCCGAACCATGGTCATTGTATCATACAGTGACAAACACAATTAACTTTCTATCATAGCCCCAGAACAACAAGACACATCGTGTAAAATATTAGCAAACAGCATAACTCCATCCATGAAGGTTCCAACAACACAAGTTAATTAATTAAAAAAACGTTCAAGCTTCAAGTTTAGGAACTGCCAAATTTCAAACTAGAAATTAAACTTTCAATTTTGTTTTACCATATCACACATATGATCACTAACTAGCACAATAACACATTCACAGAAGGGTGTTAGGAAGTGCCAAAAAAAAAATATTTACACAAAAATAATTTTTATGGAGCCTTCAGTGCATGTTTAACATAATAGACTTATACAACAGCACACACATGTGTTTAATTGCAAATATCAGGGAGATAAAAGTGGGACAAAAAAACAATAAAGAGCCAAAAGAAGCAAACCAGTTTAAAGTTAGTGTATTGCAACCATTTTTTTATATGAATAATAAATACTATGGTACATTTCAACATACAGCTATCTTATCCCAAAGTAAGAATCAGGACAACGTGGGTTACGGCAACTCAATTATTGATAAACTATATACATATAATTATATAATACCATATTGTGTTGTTTTTGTTGCAAGCATAACTGCTGATCAAGAGGTCCTGGATTCCAACCCGGGTTGGGTACTATTAGATTTTTGTAATTTAGACTTTTTAGAAATTAACAGTAGTAGCTCGGAGTCTGAATTTGTGCCTGATGTATGGCAATAAACTTACCAGATACTTCATAATGGGATATAAATGTAACTGATAAGAGTGTACTCCACTCCTCTACCAAATGTGGGTGTGTACTACACTTCTCTGCCTACCTGTTTGGCAATTATAGGCATGATATTACATAATATGTACTTTATCAGCAATCTGACTACCATAACACAAGCTCACTTGAATCTTTCTTTGGTATCAGATGTCCATGAATGGAGATATCCCAAGATATTAGTATTATTTATTACATATTATCTTGTATGGATCTTATCTTTTATACCCAGACACAGAACTAGTTGTCATCACCCAAATATTTATTGTGTGTCGGAATCAAACCTGAAATCCCCAGCACCACTATCATATTAACTGACACCACTGGATCAATCACTGCCCAATCAGGGAGATAAAAGTCAAACACAAAAAAATACAGAGCCATAGAATGTGAACCAGTTGAAAATTAGTATTGGCCTCATTATATTTATTAAATTCAGCTTCACAATTGATACAAAAATGTCATCATCAATAGATATACTACAGGCATTGTCTCAAACAAAGAAGAGCTAAGATTCTAGTCTACATCTCTAATTTTGTGGGATCCTCTAATTCTAATAATTAAACATACCATATTTGATTTTCCCAATTTAGAACTTCTCATTAAAATTTCTAGTAGTGGCTCGGAATCCGAATGTGTATGGCAGTAGATTCACCACCTATACCATAGTGAGACATAAGTGTAATTGACCTACCTCTTTGGGGATTACAGGTGTGATGTTACATTTTAGAAATCCCACAATTAAACAGCATATATTAAGACAATTAGTGGCCATACTGCTAGATATTTGCAATGCATACATATAATAAGTTGCTTTGTGTAGGATAATAGGCTTTCCCTCTATATCATGGGATATCTAACATAATTGGTGAAAACTAGGATTACCACACTCCGCTGCCTATATCTTAGAGAGTAATGAGAGTGTGACGTGCATGTATGCATCGGTAACAAATTACATGTGGTGTGTCATGGAGGAAAAAAAAAGTCTTTTACCCCATCACACATTTAATCCATGTCTTGGCTGTCCCATGAATTATTTAAGTTTCTTGCAAATTGATTGCAAGCCCTAAAGAGGTGATTTTCAGAAAACGTAATATTTTTTGAATGAAGTAAATTGTCAAAATTACCTTCCTCATTCAGTAACTCGTCCTCTAATCTCTCCTCAAGTTCCTTGTCCTGGATCTCGCTTACATCCTCTTCTTTGGCATTTTCATCACAGATCCCCGTGGGCACATTGTCATCCACCTCCGTTTTCACCTCGACAGTCAGCGGGTCCTTCACAGAACCATCCACGTCGTCGATCGACAATGGATCAACTTCATTCTCACAGTCGTCCGCCACCGGCGACGCGTTAGCCAACCGGTCTTTCGGACTATCCACTATTTTGATCCCTATATCGTTCATGTTTATTTACATATTTCCGAATCAAAAAGTCACAGTGTCAGCACGCCGCTTACGAGTCTTTCGACTCAAAAACCACAAATGTAAACATCATTACTCGCTACACGCCTATTTTACAAGTACCAAATTACATCCAACACCGTTATTAACACATGAAATAGTACGAAAAACTAAATATTTTAAAATTTCTCCCTCATATTTGGGCGACTTCAATCTCGCACTGCACGACCAATTGAAGCCGTGAACTCAAAGGGTCATTATATATGATTTGGTAACAAATGTACCCATCACCGTTCTAAACAATACGTGTGATAACATACATTTATAAAAAAAATATTATCATGACTAAGATGTTCGATTAATTTATTTTAAATGCAATAGCAAAATAAATGCCCGACCACGAAGGACGCGAAGCAAATCGCATGCAAGACAGATTAAAAAAATGGCCATGCTATACTTTTTTCATTTTGTATACTGCGGATTCAGGCAAATTTGCTTCAAACAATTTTAATGTTATAAAGCAAAGAATTATGTTGTTAAAAAAATAGGCATTATGTTTTACTACTAAATTACTATATGAATATAGGTGCCGATTATGCCACGAATATTTTAAACAAAAAAAATTTATGTTACCATACTTGATTGAACTATCATAAACTAACTTGGTTTCCGGCTTTAACAAGACCGGAAATTATAAACTTACGAACGGGAATTATGTCAGATGCTATCATGAAATTTAGTGATAGAAAATAATATGACATTAACCAATTTTTAAAAATGAATTTTTATTTGCACTTACATAAAATATTTAATATTTGTATGTTTATGCAATAATTATTATAATCAATGATTTGATTTCACATTCAAATTTTCCGCCTACTACTACACGTTGGTAAACTTGCAAAATCGGTTGCACCTTAGTGTCGTTCTATCGATTACATTAACCATATTATCGATTTCGGTAAAGAAGTGCACGTACAAAATTTTGGGACGAATTAGACAATAAATCCCGATTTCGCAGGTTAGTCAGGATATAAATTGGTTATTATTTTTATGTACGAAATCGGCTTACCAAAAATCTTTATATTTGAATCTTAAAACGTTAGTGTTCCATTTTTAATATTTCGATTGACATTGTCTATGTCAGTCTTGATGTCGATATTCAATATCTTCCAGCGTGTTGACATTATGCTTATATTACGTATATTGCATCGCAGATTTTCCGTTATCGATATGTCACTGCACTATAAAATAAAGATGATGAAATGAAAAAGCAAATGGCCGACTAGAAATCGTCGTCTAGAATTCGTATACAGAGAATCCGATGTAATTACATGAATTATGCGCTACTTATGATCATGATTAGCAAAATAAGACAGCTAAAACAATAAAGAACTAGAATATTAATATATTAATGGCTGAAAGCCAATCAAAACTATAAAAAGAAAAGTCCAAATCTAACCCACTTACGTATTTCGCAAAAATAAAAATCTCGAAGCCATCGTCAGACGCACGTCCGTTTATTATTAAGGTAAGTCATTTTTGTTTTTATTCGTTTGTTATTTGCTTATCCGAGGCTGTGCTATGCCATTGCGGTTTTTATGTACTGCCATTGATAACTAAAATTGCAAGTGCTCGACACTCCCTACGTAACGTTAAGCTTTACAGGCAATAGATTGAATGTGTTTTTGCTCATCCAGTTAAAACATTACGTTATTCAAATTTTGAATGTGTTTAAGGTTGGAGCCCCGATTTTATAGGTGTCTTTATATATCAATTCACTACAAATATAGATAGTCACACAGTCACAGCTGATTCAAGTGTTTTATGCCTTTTTATTTCAGTTTATGTAATGTGAAGATTGGCAATAGGGCGGGTGCTCCGCCCCACCAAATATGGAGCGGCATGAAAAACGCCACAGCAGGCATCACAAAGAAAAGCATAAGAAACGAACACACAAGAAATACCGAAATCATTCAATTGGTACTAGAGACCAATCGTACGCTACCTTAAAATCGTCCAAACCCTTAGTAGAATACTCCGATGTTAGTTCTGAGGATCTGTCGGCTCCGGAGGCCGGTGAGATCGAAAGTGAAGCGAGCTCCATTGGGAGACACATCGCCGATGACCTGGACAGAACCAGGAAATCACATTCGATAAGGACATTCCTTGACAACAAGACAATATCTGTCACTACCTCATCGTGCCGCCGCAGTATTGAAGAATATGCTCTCACTCATGATTCTTCTTCGGCAGCACTAAGGAAGAGGCGCCCGCTAGAATATGTGGAACCAGAGCCGGAGTTTGATGATCTTTCGCACTATAAGAAGAAAAAGGAAAAACGTAAGAAAGATAAAAAGAAGAAAAAGAAAAAATCCAAGCATCCATCCAGGTCAGCCAGCTTGGAAAGTGTGTCACCTGATGATAATATGTTGATAGGGACACCTGGCAGACCTCCTAGTCCTCAACGGTACACTCAAGTGCCTGTGAGTGAGTGGGAGAAGGGGTCGTCTCCACTACGCAATGGCTCATGCTCGCCTCTATCACCATCAACACCTCCACTGCTGCGGCTAGATGTCTCCGAGCCCCGGCACAGACCTCTCATCCGAGAGCCACCACTACGTATGAATGTAACACAATACTCCCCACATCGATCTCCGCTTATCAGGTGAGATATATTTTATATAGATTTCTTTGTTTGGCATGCCATGTTCATGTTACTCATTATTTACCCCAGCATCCATTGATTTGAAACTATGGATATCTTACATAATGTGTCTTATAGCAAAAATGTAATTTCTCATAGATAAATATAATAATTTTACAGTGATAGTTAACTTATCAGATTACAGAATATTCTTGCTTATTTGATAAGAAAAGCAAATAAAAAATCAACCACAATAAAGCACCATGTGGGCACTACATACATACTTAGTACATGCTTACATTTTCCAACTAAACTTACCATCCTATTACTACATAGCTATTTTTAAATTTTACATATTTTAAAATTTTCCTATCCACAACACCATTTTAAATTTTACATATTTTAAAATTTTCCTATCCACAACACATCACTACACATTATTATTAGAAATATTGAAAATATTGTTATTATATTGTCATGCCAGGGCCCTTACAGGGTAGGTAGAGATTAGAGTATTCATAGTTTTTATTGGATTTATCAATTTGAATAACTATATTTATATCTAATTAGTTAAATATGAATTTACGAACTTACAACTAGAGCAAGATTTATATGTTAAGTTAAAAATAATTTTCTTCCTTTGCTCAGACAATATAACCAAAGGGAAGGTGTGGAATTGAAACAAAAAGAAATCTGGTTTTATATGAGTGTAACCACCCTGTAAATAATAGAGAAGGATTCATAACATATTTGCATTTAAAACTAAGTGCTTTATTTGCTTAAGATAATAACAATGTGTTAGGCACTCTTGCTAATTTACATGCAAATAAATATTTTTGGACTGAATTGAAACACACATAGTCACTCCTATCGATTTGTAACTGTGTTTAATTATACATTTTAATAGGATAACAATCACACTTCATAAGTTCACAGAACATTATTTAATTAAAATCACCTTGTTCCTATTGACCATGTGTCTATGCAGGGACTGCTTTTGAGCACAACAGTCCTATTTGATCATAAAGGTCACTCAAGATAAACTTCTGTACTAGTTTTTTCAAATGAAAAACAATATTTTGTGAGCCATTTCACTGTAATAAATCGTGTTAATTCTTACACTTAGTGTCATAGCACAAGATGCATTCTGAATTATTCCTTCAAGGACAGTTCTAATTTTCGAAAATTGCTTGTGGAAAAGAAATCAGCATAATGTGAGTATTGTAATATATATATGTATACTATCTTCATATGTACAATTGTTAATTGTTACAAATTAAATAGTGATTTTTTTCTAAAGAGCTTACGAATTCCACACACCAGACGCAGCATGGTGGTTGTAATATGTGGGATAGATAAAGTAACACATACCAAATGTGGTGGTGTTGTTGTTGTATCAAATATGTCCCAAGCAATCTGTGATGCGGCTGGGGTGTGCATTGATTGTCTTGTCATATTCATAAAGTTCTCTATGCACATTCACAATGTTCAAGTCACATAAGTCTACTTATAATTATTTGAGGCCCAATACATACTGTAAAATGAAACAAATTAAAGAGTGCTCAGACAGAGATCAGTGTTTCATGCTATATCAGAAAGTAGGCTTTTAAGGCTGTTGTGGCCAATTTGCAGTTGGTGGTCAAGATGCAGGCCAGTTGCAGAGACTATTGTATTTCATACTATTACTCATGAAGGCTTTAACTGCAGTGTAGAACCAATGTGCCAAATGTTAATAGACTCTGTACAATTTTTTGGATGAAATTTTTTTTATTTTCTTACATTTAATAGTGTAATATATAGGATGTACTGAATAAGTTTTAGTTTTTAATAGACTGCTTTTATGATGTGCTTTCTTGCATATATACCTATAATATCTTTCAGAAATCAATAGAGCTTCTGATTATTTTATTTCCACTCCCGCTGCTTAATTATTTTATTTCCACTGGCTAATTCATCTTCCTTATATATTGGTGTAGAAAATAATATTTGTTTGTAGTTCACAATTACACTATGAATTTGGTACATATATCTTGGAATACTCATATTATGACATATATTCAGAAGAGCCAATTAAATGTATGTTTATAATGTTATTTTAAAATAATGAATGATTTTGCATGTGCAATATTAAAATCTAAGTTGTAATAACATTGAGAATACATGATGCATTTTGAATTGACTATGCTTTAATATTTTTTAGTAATTAATTATGCTTCCCCTACTATGCATCAATAGTTTTTCATTTGAATTAAGTAGCACTAGGAATGAAAAGATGGAATTTAGCTACCAAAAAATCACTTTCATTGCATCCGTTTTCTTACCCCAAAAAAATCTAAAATACGTAAACTAAAACTAAAACCAAGGTGTGAAAGAAATTTTGATATAAAATATTGTTGCATAATTGTAGCTATAAATAGGGTCTTTTATTTTTATAATAAGGTCATTTAGTTGATTGAATAGTTGCAAGTGCAACTGCTGATGGACAGGTCATAAGTTGAAATGCCGGCTTCTGTCTCCTATTGCATTTATTGAATTGAAATTTTCTAGTAGTGACTAGGAGTCTTGATTTGTGCCTGATGTATGGCAATAGTCTGACCCCCTATTCCATAGTGGGACCTGACCATAACTGGTGAAATATGGAAGTGTACTACATGTCTCTGCAGGGATTCATTTGGTGATGTTATGATATATTTATTTTTGTAATTAATAATACTTTTGATTGAGTATATTTGATTTGGTTTGTTCACTTTTCCTGTGAAGATTCCAAGGCTATATTTGTTAGTTCATTTGGAATAGATTTGAATGAGTCACAGTCATTGAACAGAACTCCAATGAATTGTTTTATGATAGTAAAGTACTTAAAATTGCTACAACTCTGTAGTATTGTCACATCAGTTTATAGAAAAATAAATATATTTTATCTAAATTTGGTTCATATAGGGGATGCATTACATACTATATTGAATGTGCATGTACTTAATTTAATATTCAACTCTCATTACACTAATGCAATCTGTTTTATTAATCACTCATTTTATTTTCATGCCAACAGTATTGACTTGTGGTAAGTGATTTGATATATGTATGCTTGGTGGGCTTTTCAGATTCTAGATTTATTATTCATAATCAATAAGGATGCCTTAGATATTTTTGAGTTTAGTATTATAGTATTTAACTGGCTGATGTTGTGGAATTTGTATATTGGATTCAGACTTTATACTGTATAGTAAAAGAATTTTGAATATATTTCTTATAGTTTACTAGTCATATTAATAATATCAAAATTAAGTATCCACATTGTATTAAGTGGTATATACTTAAAATAATGGCATATTTTTAATACATATAATACAGTTTATGTACACTTTAGGATATTGTCTAGGGTGCAACTTGCTTCCATTAGGTGAGATAGCAGTCCAAAGTAAAGCTTATTATTAAATAAAAAAAATTCGTCGAGTGCAATTTATGAAACATTTTATTTTTTCTTTTCCTGAGTGCAAGAATAGTAGCACATCAATGAAGGCTCTTTATGAACATATCTAGAATGTTTTATTGTGTATAATGATATACACAATTTCAGTTATGTAGTTTAGTTTTAAAACTTCGGAATGGAGTAGGACTTGAAAATTAAAAAGGTAACCCTCCAGGTATCACTGATCTGATTGTATAATGATTGATTGAAGTCAGGTAGAGATCCAGTCTTTTTTGAAATGAGATACAACAGATAACTCACTCCACCCTGGTTTGTTATCTTTCTAATTTTAAAACACTACCCTTGAACTCTTATCTATAGTATTGTATTATGTATACAATTATTTATCTCTTAAACAGCTGTAGCGGCAGTAGGAGAAGAAAGTCGATGACGCCGCACACGCCCGCCGCGCCGCCTTACCACGAGACTGTTACCATCGACTCGGACACAGAGCAGGAGTATGAGCGCACCCGCCGCGACTACTGGCACGAACCGCACAGGATACAATCTCCCATCATGGTGCCCGGTGAGTGACTTGATTGAAGTGTCTTTGGACCTACTTTGGATGTAACTGACAAAACTGCTAAACCAATTTGGACGAATTTTCTCATGACGTAACTTTTTATCGGCCTCAAGACATTCCATGCCACAATTGGCTTAATTTCTCTCGCTTCGGTAACGACCATGATTTTGTCTGGGAGTTCTTGTGAGGATTTGTATTTATGCTGGTGTCATTTTACTAGCTTTATCATTTATTGTAGGTCCAGCGTCTGTGGATGCTACGAGAACTGTAATATCAGCATAGTTGAGTTCGGTTGATGCGTCTAGTGACCTTGCCCAGTCGAGCACTTCTAGTGGCCCTGCTGTGGTCTTGCTGATAGTATACAACTTCTTCGGACCAAGTGAACTGCGACTTCGGTCATAACTCGTGCCTTACCTTTTTGGTTTCCAATAGAAGCCCCTTATTTAATTATTCGCACATGTTCGATGTTTCCAGATTCGCCGATCCACGAGCCCATCCGTGCACGCGAGTACAGCCCGCGCCGCGCGCACCGTCGGCGCAGCCCGCGGCGGCGGCGCAGTCGCGAGCGGGAGCGCCACCGTGATACTAAGATTCACCACAGGTTACTTGCAGGCTTGTTCTGAACGTATCATAATGTTAGGCCATTTTTTTCAATTCTGTCTAGAGTGTAGAGACTCGAAGCACGACAGCCCAACGTAAGTTGTCTGTGCCTACTACATTAGACCATTATACGATTCATAATACCAAATAAAATTATGCTTGTACCCACCGGTACATGAAATAAGTTATTCTAGTAAAAAATTTCTTGGTAATACCAAGTACAATTAGGAGAGTGAATAAAGTAATAAGAAACGAATTATTTTGAAACAGCAGTGATTTTTAAACATTGAAAAAGTTACATTTCACTTATAAAATGAATGTAATAAAATTGAATAGAAACAACAAAAACATCAATAACATTGTCGGCGCGCAGGTCGGACAGCCGCAGCTCGCTGAAGCGGCGGCGCTCGGCGTCCCGCGGCAAGCGGCGCTCGTCGTCGCCGCCGCGCCACCGCTCGCGCCACGACTCCTCCCGCGACAAGTACAGGTGACGTCACTCACATTGCCTGCTTACTGAGAACATAAACGTGATCTATTATTGATGAACAGTACAGACCTGAGATACATACCTAAAATATTATTTATCTGTACACGTCATGTATACAATTATTTATGGGTACTAGTGAAATAATTCAGGGGAGAATTAATTGCCATGTTTTCTAATGAATCACTTTGTTGGGAAATATTGGAAAATCAATACATTACTTTACATATTACCAAGATGACTGTCATTGTCTGCTTTTATTAGTGTTGACTGGATTTTTTTAACGGTGTGATAAACTATTAATACGGTGTTGCCAGAAGTAGACACGACTCGCCCAGCCCGCCGACTTCAGTACTACAGCGGAAGATCGACTTCAAAGAGAAGATCAGCGATACCAGTCTGTTTGCTGAACTCATCAAGGACAAACGCAAGAGAGATAAGGTATAATATCGAAATTATATTGATGTTTAAAATGATTGCATCGAATTTTAATTTTGTTATAGTGATCTTGAAATTCATTGCATCGAATTTTAATTTTATCACGTGTTCAATATTCTCCATTTGCAGAAACTTCAAGAAATCTTGAACCAAAAGGAAGAGGAATCGCAAGGTGCTATCTCCGTCTCATCTGCCAACAACCCGGAAACTCTTACCATTGATGAGCTCTCCAATGCAACGGCGGACAGTTCTACACAGGTAATAAATTAGAAGAACATGAAATGTAACAAAGCCTATGGAGTGGCCGTAAGTGGTCCTATGAACCTTAAGTGTTGTTAAGCTTTCAACAAACATTGACTACTGCTACACAAATGATTGTAGATAACACCTGCTATGTCTACAAGTAACCGTTTTTAGAAGATATGATTCCTGATTCTAAAAGATGTTATGTGCTCACTAACAAAGCTATTGTTAAAAATCATCTAAAGTTAGAACAGAGGTCTAAAATTACTCTTTTCACAGGCTGTACTAATTTTGTTATTATGATTATAATAGCACAGTATAATTCTAATAAAATTAAGCAGTCCCCTTGATCACTGGGTTGGGTTAATAACGACAAAAGAAATATTCTTTTATCGATCTCTGCTGATACACACTTTGCGGTTAATGAACAGGCATCAAAGGAGAACGGCGACAGCAAGGAGCTACCGGCCGACGTGGTGGACATCCCCATGCCGCAGCTGTCGGCCGCGCCGCCGGCCGGCGAGCCGCGCGCCGCGTCACCGAGCCGCGCGGCCGCCGCGTCGCCGCCCGCAGCCCCGCTCGCGCCCGCACCCGACGCCGCTGATGTCAAAGCGAACGGCGACACCGATAGTAGTAGTCTTAGCGAGGTGGGGTGATCTTCCTGCTCTGATATTTTCTCTTCTTCAAGTTGTATAATGACAACAGTCGCTCGCTACACTCTCTAGCATAATCCTAGGCGAGTTTATGACTTGTGTACCATACACGAGTCAAGAATCCCTTCTTTAGCCACATACCGTAGAATTATTGTTTATAAAAGGAATTTTTCATGCTAACGGAAAAACATTTTGTCTAAATTGTGATTTTTACTTATACTTGTCCTGTGAAGAAAGGTGTTTATACATATTTGATCATGTTCAGCCGAAACCCGTAACGCCGTCAGCGGTTAAACCGTCGTCTGCGAACGTGCCGTCCGCCGCCGCGGCGGGCTTGCCTCCGCTGCCGAAGGTGGGCGGCAGCGTGGTGGACGGAGTGTTCCTCAGTAGCCAGCAACCAGCGCCGCCTAAACACAAGAGCCTCACCAAGTTACCAATGCCGCCTAACACACAGGTAACATATTTATACCTTTATACATACTTACATAAATATATACATAAATACTTTTACCTTTCTACAATACACAAAATTCACTCAAAATTATCTTCAACTCGCATACCCAGTGTCGATACTACTGGAAAAACCACTTAGGATAAGGTGATGACCAACAATGGACTTAATGACTCTGAATGATATCTATTGTACACTCTTATTTAATCTAGAATTTAGACATAAGACATTTAAGAGTATCAATTAAAAATGTATACTCATATCATCATACTCAATTTATGCTCCTAAATGGTTGACCATGGTTAACCATGGACTCCTACGTGGTTAATTATGTAGGAGTACATGGCCATGCCATATTAAAAACGCAATATTTCTACAGTTCCAATTAAGAAGATGTAGTAATAATTTTTGTGATTTCACGCTAGGTTGAAGATCTGAAGACGCTCCCCGGCGACAGTCCCATGAGCACACCGTCGCCGAGTCCCGTGAAGAAGCCCAAGCGCACCGGCATCATGAACCTTCCAATGCCGCCCGGTACTGACATATACAAATTCTTGAATAAACCACTGATAACCCAAAGGGTGCATGTGGATTATAACTTTGATATAAACGTAACATCACACCTATAATATCCGAAGAGGTAGACAGAGGAATGTAGTACACTCCCACATTTCACTAGTTACATTTACATCCCAATATGGAATATGTGGTGAGTCTATTGCCATACAATTTGATATAAAATTGGTTTATCTGCCTACCCTATAAGGAAACTTACGCGATGATAATAATAGTAATAATGGGGATTTGAACACTTTGTTTATATAATTATGAATACATTCTCAAGTATCAAGAGATTACAAGATGAATTAACGGTTATCGCGGTAATAAATGCTCCGACGAGAACCAGTGACTCAGTAGAGCGCAGAATAGTAGGTCCCAAACTACAATGTGTAGAGTTGCAAGTGTATGGTGTGTGTGGTGCAGTGATCCCCGGCTCGGAGGAGCTGAGCGCGGACGAGCTGGACGGCTCCACGCCGCCGCCCGCCACGCGCAAGGACAACTACTCGCACGTGTTCCCCGCCAGGAAAAATGCACGGGATAATGTAAGTAGACCAAAAGGTCCTGTAAAAACATGACTTTTTATGCTTACTATGACCTGACCTTTAGTAGAGGTCGGTTGAACCTATGTGTGTGTAGATCAGCCTGTGTGTATGTGTACATTGTAATGTTGTAGTCTGGTTCGAAATTGAAGCGCCCTCGGATACTGAAGCGGCGCGGTTCCAAGGTGGTGGCGGTGGCCACGCCCACGCACCACGCCAAGGACTGGGGCGAGAAGTGCGTCGACGGTTTCCAGGTAAACATTCCTTCAGTGTCCTAGACTTGCATTATATCTAGACTAAATAATAGATCTAGTAGTAGTAGATATAGTAATATCTAGACTAAATAAAAGGTCTACTAAATAACATATTTTGACTTTCTTACTTTTTTCATATTCGCCACGATGCTGTTATGCAGCTAAAATTTATCTTGTAACAAAAAAATGTTTGTATGAAACCTCTAATAACATTTTTAGGTCATAACACAAATCGGTGAAGGTACGTACGGCCAAGTGTACAAGGCGCGAGACAAAAATACAGGCCAGCTGGTGGCCCTCAAGAAGGTCCGCCTAGAGAATGAGAAGGAAGGCTTCCCAATTACTGCTGTGCGAGAGATCAAAATTCTCCGGCAATTGAACCACAAGAATATTGTTAACCTTAGAGAGATTGTTACTGACAAGCAGGATGCTCTGGACTTTAGAAAGGTAAAATTGTCATATATTTTAACTTCTAAATATGAAATTAATATTTGTATTTTAATGTTACTCATTTACATTCATTGTTTCATAATGCCATATGTATAGTAAGAGTTTAAATTATGCAAAATCTGTAGCTAGTTTCAAAATTCCAATGCTCAGATGTTTTTTAATTAGTATTTCTTTCTTATTGGTAGGCATGCTTACGAGCGAACGCATTTTTGATACTAGTTTGCATTACCATAAACCCTACTTATATTTAAAACTTACGTTATAATTATTGTTATGATTTATGACAATAGGCTCACCCCTTATTCCATAGTGAGACATAAAGGTAACTGATGAAACGTGGGAGTATACTACACTCCACTGCCTAACTCTTCGGGGATTACAGTCATAATGTTATGTTGTTACATAATTATTTTTAGACTTCACTCCCGAATATTTGTTTTGTACTCATTACTAACTTTTCCATGTGTTTTTTTTGTTTACAATTGTTCTTACTATTCTGCTTATAATATTTTCATTGCTCTTGTACCAATTGTATGAATAAGTAACATCA
>DVPD01000112.1:0-14371 GCA_018237605.1 Apyrrothrix (Melanopyge) sp. n. Burns01
GTTTGTGTTTTAAGTTAAATTATTAGTACTACTCTTACGTAATATAACAGTTCGTATAATGTTATAATATATAATATTTGCATACCTTGGGTGTTTAGGTAATATACTTGAAACTAATACGCCAAATAAATTTTGGACTATTCAAGATTATTTAAAGGGAGTGATTTTTAACTAAAACTGTGTGCTTTTTATAAACAAAAATAATTGACAAATAATCTATCAAATCACTTACCATATTAAATTGTAAGTCTCTTCTAATCAGCTTTGGCTTATTATTCTAATGTCAACTAAATCGCAAAAGAAAATTGATTTTTGCACCTATATTACTTATTATTGGTGTAGAAATTATGGTTTATAATTGTTCTATATTTATGTCAGAAATGACGTATAAGTAAGAAGCGCAGTATGTTCTTTAACGTCAGCCAAATATAACAGAACTTTGACAAATTAAAGAAGCATTATATTTCAAGTTAACTTAAAATGCACAATTTCAATCAAATTATGATTTTCTTACTGTACAATACATTTTCATTTGTTCTTTCAGCATGAGGGAATTGATGCCATGTAATGATTGATTTTTCATGTTATATACCAAAGCAACATTAAATTTTTATAGCTGTTAGAACTGCATTTTAAGACTTTTTGAAATGTAGAGCTTATATAAAACTTTTGCCGAAAAAAAATATTTTTAGCGTTGGTAATACCAGCGGTGATATTATATTCAGTATTAATTTACTAATTGTATGTGTGTAAGGTTACGGAAATGGATTCATATTACGAATGGCAGTTCCATTTGAAAAATAATTATGTAATGGTAATATTTAAATAATACATACACCAGTAAAATAATTATTGTCTTTTAGATGTTGTAGGTAAAACTGTGCCATTAACAATATTTAGTTATTTATTAATCGTCATCATGATAACATTACCGACGTATTCATCACGCTACTTACGTCCGTGTGGTTTGATTAAATTAGTAAAATACGAGTGATTCCGTACACCGGAAACTGGAAATATCTGGTATATTACAATTTGAAAGTAACAAAAGTCCATAGTCCATGTACATGCTATGCTGACATCATTGTAAGCCTGTTCAATAATAAGCATGATATCGTCTATCAATATCAATATGACATCAAAATTTCATCAAACTTACAACATTAGGCTTTACTAGAAACTGAACAGATACCTACCTAATGGGTAAGCATGATATACCATAAGCTATACCTTTGCCTCCATCAGGCGAGACTGTGACCTAAAGCAAGATAAATAATGCAAAAAAATCAAATTAAAAAAAAATCCAAATTTTCAATTACGAAATGCCGGTATTTCATACAATTAAAGCATAGAGGTTCACTAGGACATTAATTAATATGTTCTTCTACATAAAAGTTCAATTTTAAATTATTTTAAAAACCATTTTTCACATCCATATCAGAAATTCATTTTTACAAAGAATAACTACAAGCTAATTTATGAATAGTTTATAATATAGTAACGTTGTGTTTAAAAAGTTAAACTTAACTAATGAAAAATAATAGAATCATTCATTTAATTATTATCTACTGTAATGGAACTTAAAACCGTAGCGCACTCCACCCTTGTACTAATTTAATTAAATCTGATGTACATCATTGTCATCATAAATTTTAAATATTGTCGACAGTATTATACAAAGCAATGTATACTAGCAATATTGACTTTTAACGCAGTTTCTCACTGAAACTGCCTTGTTTCGTGTTACGCGTCGAGAAATGATTTAAATGAAAATAACAGAATTTATTGCAATGACACTTGTTATTTTTAATTAAAACATATACCGCAAGTATGTGAGGGACTGCATATACATACATCACATAAATTAATTAGTAATTATTTTTAAAAGTGCAATCGTACTAATATTTATAAATTGTAAGAATTATTAAGTATTATAACATACGGGAAAAAATTAATTTATTGTTTATATTTACATCATTTCTAATTTATTTTGATATTGTATTAAGTATTATGTTTTTTTGCTTGAATATTTTACAGAATTTTTTTATTTAGACAATACTTAAATACGATTGGAGTATAACTTGTAAAGTTCATAGTTATTTATTTATGCTATTCACACTAGCTATTACAAATAATATCATATGTCTTTATATACCAAAATAACAAGAACTCATTATTAGTTGTCCACGAGCAAATTACACTTGTTACAGTATTGTAACAATGCGGGTATAGATTTACTTTGATAAAAAATCTTACAACAATTCCTTTGTTCCTTACCTTCAGCTGCATCGATCATCTTTTTAAACAAAGTTGTGATCGATAAAAGTAAAAGTAAAGACGGTTGATCTGTAAAAGTAAATTTATGTTTATATTATAATGCATGTGTCTCAATAATGGAGACCTTTAGTCGTAGATTACTATTGTATAGATGTTATTGTAATTGAAAATGAATAAAACCCATTAAATATATATCTTTTTTACATCTTGCCCTATCCCTTCTTTGTGAACTTGTCTTGGATTGTTATATTTAATCATGTAATCATAAAAATGTAGTTTTGAAAATCCAATATTACCCTACCCGGAAATCGAACCCAGGAACTCTCGATCAGCAGTCGCACTTGCAACCACTCGGACAACGAGGTAGTCAGCTAGTATATAAAAAGGGTTAATATGCTATCCACGACGGTCTAAAAATAAACTCACTTTATGCTAGACACGGGTTTTCTCACAAAATGTGAAGAGATGACGCCAAATTCTAGCAGAATCTCTTTTTTGAGAGTCTCGTAAGCACGCTATCGCACCGCCTACAATCCTGTAAGTATTATATGGTTATAAAATGGTTTGCCAATGTAGAATTCGTTGAAGTGTGCAGCTGTCTCTAGCGTTGGTTTTAAATTAAGGTTATCCACACACATATGCAATATCCCTCTTATTAATTGCAATAAAAGAAGTGAAAGATGCAGATGTCAGAAGTCCCAAGCAAGTCAAGTGACAATAGAGTGTTATAAGCCCCGCCGGTTACGGCTACATTGTTTATCCAATGGTAACAACGCTAGCTAACTCAAGTCTCAACTCAACAAGTCTCCCTAGATTCATTGTTTTGTGAGAACAATGCTGCATATCGTAATTTATTACGATTATACATAACTTTTTCCTTGCCAACCCAGATACCTTTTTTTTTGTTTTCGGGAAGGAAACCTTCCAAGGGTACTCGATCCCCTGGGAGAGATATGGAGTTGTATAGAACTTATACCGCATTGAAACCCCCTCGGTGGCCGTCTCTGCGCTAATATGAGAACTCCAGGATCTCCAACGGAACGCACCGGTGCCTCCTAGCGCCAAGCCTGTAACGGGCCCTATCGCCACGCGATAATATGAGGCCAGGTAAATTGTCGTCCTTCCCGAGGTCGCTAGCTGAACGGTTAGAACTCCCACTGTAGCCGCTCGCAACCATGGAATAGAGTTGGGCATTGTTTGAATAAATTTTTATCTGAATAATTATTCAAATAAAATTTTACTCACATTAAAATTATCCGCGTATAATTCATCCGCGAATAATTTATCCGCGAATAACTTATTCGCGAATAATTTATTCGTTAATAATTTATTGTTAACTGAATTGAATTCGAATAATTTATTCGTAACTTTATTCGTTATTTTTTCAATAATTTTGCACCTTACTTAACTTACATCACATTACCAATATTTAGCAGCGGCCTACAGGCAAAGCATTGAAAGAAGATTCGAAGAATTCTTCAAACTGTTTATGACTAAAGGTTAACATGCTATTATAGCAACACTTTCCCACCCGAGGTTCAAAACTAAATGGTTTACTTGCATTACGCAACATGAGCAAAAAAGAAACAAAGCTTTATTCAAACATGAAGTAGCAAAACAAGTGACAAAGAATATGAAAGATTCTGAAAATAGAGATACCGTTGATCCAGAAAACAAATTTTTTGACTATAAATCAGACTCGGGAAGTGAAGCTGATTTACAAGAGCAATCGCCAAAAACCAGAGCTGATGTGATTGTCTCGCAATATTTTTCTGAAGAAGACCGTTCTTTCAATGTATTACATCGTTATCCGGAAATAAAAACTATATTAATATAATACAACACACCATTGCCTTCATCTGCATCTGTAGAACACGTTTTTTCTTATGCCACCATGATAAACTTACCTAAGTCAAGTAGATTGTCTCACAACATGTTTGAAGAAAGAGTAATGATGAGAACAAATATTATAAAGAAATAATGACAACTGTAAATTAATTACAATTATAGGCGAATACATATGTGATTTGTAAAATATTATTCTTATGTTTTGTTTTTGTCATTAATCGAATAACGAATAAAAATGATATGTCATTCGAATAATTGTCCTTTTAATAAACTCAATTATTTATTATTCGTTAACAACTATAGAAAATTTATTCATTCCTTATTCGTTATTTGAATAAATATTGCCCTAACTCTGCCCCTGAAGCTGCCTTTTAGTCGTCTTTTACGACAGGCAGCAAAGACCTCAGCTCGTATTTTGGTCCAGAATACGTTATTCATACAGACACCTTTGAACTTCGATATAAAATGGACCAACTACAAAAAACTACAGATGCTTCGACTGCTACCATGTAGAAATCATGTATAAAATTGCAATATTTCGTAACGCCACTACTTCACGCTCGGATGAGGCACTCGGCAAGTAATTCGGCGAACGATGCCTAGGCGAACAGTACACCTTTTTACACACCATTTTGCCAGCTAAGAACGGATTTGTTGGAATTCCGCCTGTAAGGGGGTTTTATAAGGATTGATAGTTACACACCTGACATTTTACATTTAAGATTTCCAGAAACAAAAATATATGTGTTTGATCGTCATTGAAAATTTCAGCCTTAAGTATGTACTAAAACTGCCTAGTACTAATTATGCATATAAAAAATGTACATACTTTTTTATTTTGTTGTGAGTTTAAAGAAAAATGTGTATTTTTTATATTGCATTTATGTATGTATAATATAGTATTAGAAATAATATTTAGTGTAAACAATCGGTTTTATGATCTGCTCAATTTTTTTTTCTTTTTTTTCTTTATTGTTACCGCCTACCGTCAATTTCTCACCATCACCAAAGGTTGACTGGTAGAGAATGCCACCAGTCATTAAGTCCGCCTTTTGTATAATTTACAGTTGTACAATAAAGAATAAATAAATAAATAAATAAAACCCACTACCCCCGGCGCAACAGTCAAGTTCACTAACCAGTGCGCCAACGGGCCAGTCAAATATACTTACATGCATAAGTGACATACATCTTTTATTACATATATAATAATATACTGAATTTAATTCATACATGCAACAATATAGAATAATCATATAATATTAGTAATGGTGCACGAAGAATGTAATATTAAAACTACTTTTATATTTGTTGCGAACAGACGAAAAGGTTGTCGAAATACTCTCATTGGAACGTTAAGTAAAAAGATCGAAAGAATAATCGAAGGTCACATCTATTTATAAGTCCTTATAAGTATAAGACGACACCCGCTAAGGGGAAACTACTAAATCACACGAACTCACCAACAGCAGTACGTAGGTACGTCACACTCGGACAGAGAAAGTTACCCGTTTTGGAGGGCACTTACTTAACTTATTGGAGGGGCTTATGATTGATCGCTGAAACTTATAAAAAGAAAAGCACCGAAACTTTATTTTTTATTATGTCCAATTTATAATTTTTCATGCTCTGCAAAGCAAGCTTGACTACATTTAGTTCGTGAATGGAACTATCAAATGTTAAGTTAAATGTGGTTGACGAAAGGGCTTGTTCAATCTTGGAATTTAAAAGCGTGCGCTATTTTAAATTGTAGCAATTTCTGGTTGCCTAAGAATGGTATTGACGGTGGACGGAAAAATTGTAACCACAAAATCACCCAACGCATTATTATAGAAAACCCATAGCTGTAACCCGTTCTAATCGGAAATCCCGATACACGTTTTCAGCATTGAAACACTTAGTTCGAGAATGACTAACGATTGTTTCATATACCATCAGACGCCTGAAATTCCTTTGTGAAAATATTTAGATAGGCACTCCTCGGTTGCTAATATAGTCAAATCTTAAGTTTATTTATAGGTTTTGCGATATTAGTCATACGTACATACATACATATCCTCACGCCAGATCCCTTACAGGGTAGGCAGAGAGGACGACGTGCCAAATATCCTTACAGACCTGCCGTGCTTATTACTCATACATACATATCTTCACTTGGATGCTTATTAGTCATGTGTTTAAAATCGTGTTTGACTTTAAACAATATTCTTTATTATATTACTCTATTATTAGGAGGGTTATTAATTAATATTACAATATTGCCCATGGCAATGATTCGATCGCCGCCTACGTGTGGCATTTTACTTTACGCGATACTCTGTTTACACAGTCGGTCTCGACGCTGTGGGTGTAAATCGCTTTTAGGGTAATAATCAGTGATTGTTGGATTGATTATGATTGCATTGGTTTGATTTGTATGGTGTCGAAATATTTATATTTACTTGGTTGGCTTGTCTGTCTCTTAGTTTAGTGTAACGGAGCTTGTGTATTCGATTCTCACCTAGAAGCTAAGGCAGATGCGCGATAAATACGACTGTTTGTTTTGTATTTGGATGTGCAATTATCTATTTATCTATGGAAGACCGTTGGGAGCTAATTTGACTAACGCATCTCTACTTCAGACGTCGTGACAGCCTGAGGGGTTTCCGTTAGACAACAACCCTTAAAAATCTTCTAACTCTTTTGGGGTGATTCTTTCTTGTCTAATTAGTTGAACTACTCACTAATTAGTTGGAAACATATCAGTATGATTAGCATTAGAATGGGCCAAATAGAGTAGGTATGCCTAACGTTATAGGTATTTTCTAGGCAAGCGTACTACATCCGAGGCTACATCTCACTTACCGTTAGGTGAGATTGTAGTCAAACGCGAGCCTATGGGGATTTAAAAAAAGGGTAGAACTGAGGGGTGGACTGGATTAAGGTCCAGACATTAAAGCTCCTATGTTTAGATATGATTGGAGGGACGCTTTACAAAAAGCGGCTGGCAGTGGTTGGGACACGAAGAACTAAAGTTAAAACTAAGCAGTACGCTATTGGAAAGGCCTATTTACAACAGTGGAAATAAACTGGCTGATGACGATGTTAAAAAAAAGTAACATCATATCTGTAATCCCCTAAGAGGTAAGCAGAGAAGTGTAGTACAGTCCCACGTTTCACCAGTATTATAAAATGCATAAAAGTTATTGCTAAGTAAATTCATATTGTTATACACTACATAAGAATTTTGTTAATTCTAACGTGATGAGTAGGTATACGAAATGCAAATACGCCAATGTCGTTTTAAATTATAATGTCACGAAAGCTTGTAATGACTTTACTAAAATGTTTCTCCTATAAATGGGAAATTTCAAATAAGAATGTTTGTAGCAGATTTTCTGCTCACTAAAGTGACCCTACGATTTTAGATAAATATATCAAAATATTTTACGTTACCCCTTTTATGCTTCTCTAATTGAAAATGACGTGGGTCAGTACCCAAATTTTCTCCATTGCTAGGTATTGTGTCCATAACGTACATACACAAATATCGCTACTAACCTTGCCCTGTTTCCTCTCGACCCCGATCGTTCTATTAATTAACATAAGACTTTTGAGTATAAAAGTAATTGTGGTTTTAGGTTTTCATTCGTACCTCAGAGTTATGAGTAAATTAGAATACATTTACTGCATGCCTATAATCTAGGTTTTATAATACGATTTACAGTATCGTTATACCGTGTTTTTTTTTAACTTTATCGCAGTTTTCGCAGAAAATTTCTGTCATTTTATTTATAACAAAGTAATCAGAAATAATCACGGACAAAAGATTCATTATTGGTTTTTTATTTACTTATTTAATAACAAACTCCTCTAGCATTACCATATCATAAAATGTGGTAAAACTGATAATTTTAGGTCGTAAAAACAAAACTTTAGTCAGTTTAATTTTTATTGTCGGCTCAAATATTATATAGCTCTACATATTTTGTATGGATCGATACACTCAATGTATATTTTTGTTCTTTTCTTCCTTACGTATAAGTTTTTCTTTTTACTGTCAGACTACTTTACACCTTGGCACTTAAGATTTAACTTATTTTCTATCACTTATGTGTCAACTCGATAATGCGCGCAACTTTCATCTTATACCACATTAGGACATATTTTGATTGAAGGTACGTATATTATAATTAATAATAGTAGTAATTAATATACAATAGTTAATAATAAGCAGTGAAATGACTACCTCCTTTTTTCGGTTGCAAGCGCGTCTGCTGATCGAGAGATCCTGGGTTTGATCCCCGAGTCGGGTGTCATCGGTTTTTATAACTCAGAATTCCTAGTAGTGGCTCGAAGCTTGAATATGTGCCCGATGTATGGCAATGGGCTCACCACGTATTCCATCCTCACTCCTATAGTGGGACACAAATATAACTAATAAAACGTGGAATTATACTATACTTTGCCTACACCTTCGAGGAGATACAGGTGTCATGTTACATTAGTTAAGTTTGATTGTAAGTACTAATGGGATTGAAATAAAAGAATATGCCTGAGTAAGTGAATGGGTTAAGTTTTTAAGAAAATGTTCGGTTATTGTTATAGGTACCCAAGGACTTCTAGACTTCATATTATCACAGTCGTAAATAATTCGTTAGATCTGAGCGGACTCACTTTAGGATACCTTCGTTTCGTATGACTGTCATGTGTTGCTTAAACACAGCTTGTGAAAACGTATTTATTGTTATTTCAATATAATTTCAAGTAAGATGTATCTTATTCTCAAATTCTCAAATGCCTTTATATTTAAAATTATCCTTAAATACTCTACTCTATGAACCCTAGTGAATCATACGATTTCAATGTTAAATTTGTCTTCCAGACGAATGCACGGCGCTTAATAAAGTTCGGAATAAACAGTCCTTTTCGATCAAAAACCCACCCCTTGCAACACCCCGCAGTTGGGCAGATCAAAACAAAGTGTTCGCACCCGACCCACCCCGTGTGTAGCGCGTCCGAATTTCGTTCCTTCGGCGAACTTCCCGCCCGCCCTACAGTGTCAGACCCGCCGCGACGACCGACGCACGCTCGCCTATCGACCCGGTGCGACAACGTGAACAGTTTTACGTGTTTGACTTAAACTGGATATTCTACAGTGATACTCTTGATTGTATTCGCAGCCAAAAGATCCCGCTGGATAGACGGCGTGAGCTGACGTAAGTGTTTGTCCAAACATCCGGCATTCGGTTTTGCCGGCACGGCTGGTTTATTTACATGGCGGATATGCATTCCATAAGGTTATTGAGGACCGAGAGTAATTTTTTTTTCTATAGAAATAGTTTATATTGTAACATTTTGTAGACCACAAATTAGCCAAAGGATTGTCTTCGACATAATTTAGAAACGTTCAGCAACTGATTGATTATTAGACATTCTTTATGACCTACTTAGATTTCGTTTCAACTGTGATTGCCATTACCTATATCCTCTGATACGTAAATATGTATTTAAAAATGTATACTTTGATAGATGTACATCAATGAATACGACGGGTACCATTTCATTCTACAGTTTAAACTTGTTCCTGATCGATGTTATATTTATCATAATCACTGCATTACCCTTTACAAGCGCAACGTAATGATATCGAGCCTCTAATCTCAATTATAACACCATATTCAGATATCCGGTTCAATAAAGATGACTAACGCGAACAAAACAACAAAAACAAATCAATTACCGCTCAATACATTGCCACTATAAAATCTACATGTTTCGGAACGTGTGCAGTGTAGATATTTTACATTGCCGTAAATAATTAAATTGCTATACTTACATATAATAGTGGAATTTGACAGGAAAAGGTTATGTTGTTGTGTCAACAACAATGCAACAATTGATAATGGAAGTCGAATTGTAGCGTGTTTGTTTTCACACTGACGCGTGTTTGCAGTTTTGTTTGCGGTTTTTACCATGAAAAATAATAATTTTGTTTATTATACCGTCACGTGCGCTCCCTTATTGGGTAGACAGAGAGCATTGAGTGCCAAATACTTCTGTCCTTACAAATTTGACTTGCTTCTTCTACATTCGACACTCTTCATACGCTTATACTGGTGTCGGAAACTATTGACTCCACATTGCATATAAATTCATAATTTTATATACACTTTGTTGATAATACAGTCAGCAAGTAGTTCTTTGATTTACAGTTTTTCGTTTTTATATGTAGAGGCTCGTGTCTGATGACTCAGTGCCAAACTAAGGAAGACTGTTTGTATAATACGCGTATCTATATGTGGTTCTCACGTTACATCTTATCATTTATTACGTAATAACAAAACATTAGGGATTGCGAAGAAAAAACTTGTATTTATTACCTAAAGGATCTCGATTAGACTGGCGGTGACATATTTAGAGTACAAGATAGTTATATATGTATATTGACTAACAAATACTTATACCCTTTGACCGAATTAAGTATTTCATGTTTTGGACACATGCCCTCATCCAAACGCAACACAGTCACATTTAGTACATTATAATCTCTAAAGCTCTACATCAGCTTTCTTTTGGATATTATTATAATATTCGTTTTGTTATTGCACATACTTATTGAGTTTTATATGTATTTAGCATCACCAAAAATGTTGTTTGAGTCGTTCGTTTCACTAACATGTTAGGTCGTCCACTTTCTATTCGTATATCACACTGGAGTATCAAACGACGGTACTACAATCTGGATTGCTGAAGATCTATAAATTACGATACAACTACATTATGCATTTTATTGGAAACCGTAAACTGGTAAACGAGCAGGCAATAGTTATGATTGTCCGGTACCGCCCGTGGACATTTGACACCGAACACAACAGAACTATAGAAAGGAGACTGTTACTGTCAGTAAATACTCTAAAACTTACAAACAGAACTAATTTAGTTATTGTTAATAGTTAAAAGCCCTGCAAGAACGACCCTCAGTAATATTAGTCAATTTAGTACGTTAGTGTGATCCCAATTAGTATTAGTCAGTATCTGTCCTGTTCATAGTTAGTCACGAACGTCTCGTAACACGCGTGAACCGGCAGTCGTGATAATATGACAAATTTGATATAAGCAGTGTAAATGTAAGATATGAAATGCGTTATAAAATATCACATTCGACTGCCAAACGTCATTTGGAATAATGACTAAAATAATGTTCGTTTTTTTTTTAAAGTATACTTTTTAATGTACGCAGTTGTAAATCCAATGCACGATATTATGACTCATTATTGTACATCAACAAAAATAAAACACTTTTGGCCCAATAGAGATTGCAAATCAAGAACAATCTGTTAATTCAGAATGCATTTGGTTCTTGAATTAGTAGCTGGCAGTGCCCAAATTAAACGAGCGCAACCGTACTTCGGACGGAGGACTTGTTTAGACTTGAGCGGTTTTAAGAACTTTGGACAATTCGGTTTACCACTCACCCGTATCACGAGCAAGCCGCGATGGGTAAACGCTACGTAGTAAGTTTGATAACTTGGTAACAGTTAACTGTTACCAAGTTAAGAAAAACAAAGATTTAGTATTTGTTTAATCACTCATGTAAACACTGATAAATACAAAGTATAAGTACCACACGGAATGAAAGCTGTGCAAAAGGACTGTTTCATTATAATGAGATCTTTTCCCGTAGACCTGTGATTGCAAATAGTGTTATATCTACATATAATATACTGAAATATAGTAGATATATACCTACTAAATATATATGTTCAGTTACACATTTAAGTGAAATTTTGCGTAAGTAAAAGGCTGGGTAGAGGCACGCCCTTGAGATCTAAGTTTAAACTGCTCGAGTAAATGTATCACAGTACAACACAGCACAAAATCGCGTACCAATGCAAACACTACGTAATAGTTATGGGAATATGTGAATCAGTGATACTGTAATGTTTAGATAGGTTATACCATCCTCATAATATTGTTATTATTAATATTATCATAAAGAAAACTCATGATGAAAGAAACGTAGTATGTAACATCCCACCGGGAGGTAGACAGATCCCCGAAGAGGTAAGCAGAAGAGTGTAGTACACTCCCACATTTCACCAGCTAAGCTTACATCCCATTATGGAATAGGGGATGAGCCTATTGTCTCCTAACAGATTGTGTCTATATGCACAGGGCACAAATCCAGACTCAGAGCCACTACTGGAAATTAGGAAAGGAACAGTTATGAATCGCATCCGTTTAGACCAAAGTGTACCCACACTAAAATATCTCTAGAGGAGTGAAAATAACACAATAGCGTACTCTTATTATTATTTACTCCATTGACTGTGTGACCCATGTGTGTGACTCATGTGTGTGACCCATGTGTGTGACCCGTGTGTGTGACCCATGTATGTGACCTATGTATGTGACACAGTTGACTTCCTATCGGTATGCTGTACGCAAGCTTCGCTGTTCGATTCCCGTGCACAGATCTGCACATCCAACTGATTACTTCGTCCACTTGTTTCATGCATGTGTATGTCCGTGACATCCGCGCTGATTTATGCTCTGCGGTTTGATAATTGCGTCTTCACGAATGATATGTCGCTGTGGTGGCTCAATTGTCCTCGTACACCAAGC
This sequence comes from Apyrrothrix (Melanopyge) sp. n. Burns01, assembly GCA_018237605.1. Taxonomy (NCBI): domain Eukaryota; kingdom Metazoa; phylum Arthropoda; class Insecta; order Lepidoptera; family Hesperiidae; genus Apyrrothrix; species Apyrrothrix (Melanopyge) sp. n. Burns01. The sequence goes on from DVPD01000112.1 coordinate 12,733, forward strand.
AATATCGGGGGTGCCTTCATACTGCTACAACACCAACTGGGCAAGTAGACTGTCTCATATTAGCTGAACTGTAACCTTACTGCCTTTCTACAGTTAGATAATACCACTTGATTTTGCGTTTCTTCTGTACTAAAAGACCTTACACGTGTTGGTATATATGTAGTTAAGAATTCTGCGAAATAATCGACAAAAACGGCTAACACCGTTCATGTGTACTAGTATATACAGAATACATATTATTTACAGGATACATTTATTTATCGGGCCTAATTTACCATACCTAAATGTAGATAAACATAAAAATTGAAGAAAATAAAACAAATATATTTTACTCTAGTTTATGTACTAAAAATTAATTACTTTGCCTCTGAAGCTACATTCCTGTCATTTGTTTTAATAGCGGTCATGCATATTTATAATTATTTCTAATGTGGTAAAATATTCACGTCATCTTTAACATCATTATTAAATAATTCAAAGCATATTTTTCCACATGGATATAAATACACGTGCAGTAAATATGAAAGTGTTTTTATTCCTATACAATTGCTCCAAATTTGAATTTTACAAGCATATTATTTATTTGTATGTACCGCTCACGCTACGTGCATGCATGCATACCCGGTAGATGTAGTTTCAAAATGCTCGACGCGCGCCGCTACGTGTCTTGCATGAAAATTGCAGTTTAAAATGAAGGCTTTGATTGCCTACAATGTACCTATATCCGCGTTAAGAGTGCTGTATGTATTGAAATTTATGGACATATTGTCATTAAGTTAATCATTGTCATAAGATTATTCATTGTCATTAGGTTATTCATTGTCATTAGGTAATTCATTGTCATTAGGTTATTAAACTAATGAATTTGTCTTTGTCTGTGTTCCGAACTGTTGTCCACCTGTTCGTTTGTCAGTGTGTCTAACTGTTAGGCCATCCATCTGAGCGTCTGTCCATCTATATCTCTTCGGAGATTACAGACATGGTGTTACGTTTTATAAATTACCGTATAATGTGCTTGACTATTTTTTAAGACATCATTGAAACATTTATACCAACGTTTAACCAACTCTTTTGAAATATTATATCATTAAAGCTCTTGTACTCACTCTCAAACTATAGTCTACTGCACTTGATGACCCAGAGTAAGAAACGAGGAAAACGAAGCGTCGAGGGAAAATGAACAATCTAAAAAACCACCGCTAGCTCTGAAATAAAAGCAACCGGTCTCCGTTCCACGCCGTAACATCGATGGTTCAAATCGCCTTAATCACCGTCGACATTCGACGACAGATCGTAGACAAAGAAAATGAACGAAGTTTCAAATCTATCACATTGCTTTTTTATTTAATCACAGGTCCTCGTTAGTTCCTACCTACATCATAGGATGTAATGAGAGTAAACGCTCCGTAATGTTTTCCGTAATCCATGCATACTTAATACGACAAATTTATTTGTCACCGTATACTTAACTATGACAATCGTAACTACGACAAAAGTTTAAAAAAATATTGATTAAATACTTATGAACAAATACATGCCAATAAGCTCACCTAATATTCCACGGGGGGATGTAAACGTAACTGATAAACGTGGGGGTGTACTATACTATGCTCTCATTCGGAAGATAACTATAAAAATG
>DVPD01000113.1:0-14364 GCA_018237605.1 Apyrrothrix (Melanopyge) sp. n. Burns01
GTCTTAAGAAGTGAAATACGCTTAGCATTACTCTGCAGTGATATTGATGTCTGAGACCGCCTCGAGCGACTGTAAAAATAAAACAAAACACGTTAATGTTACTTCTTCAGCGCAGCTTATCCTGCGAAAAGTTATGACCTCCGCTGTGGCTAAGTTTGTAAAAAAACTTTCGTACAAAGCCTTAATATGGGAAAAGGTCAAATGATTTACGATAATGTTATCTCGATAAATATCTGTGTAACTGTACTGGGCGTAGACTCGGCGCTGTAGTTACACCGCGCGGTTTATTTATTTCTGTTGTATTAAGTTCACGCAGTGTAGTGTTGCCAGGTTTATTTTTTATTTCGCTCATCTATGTCGATTATTCATTGATCAAACAAATAGCGTGGCTTCATCAAAAGAATATTCCTTCGATCCCATGGCTAGATTGCATTTAATTATTAAATTTATGCCGCGGTGTCGACAGAAACATGTTTCAATATTTATGTGCTACAGAAATACCTAATGCTCGCATGCCATGCTTACACTTTATTTCTTTTGCTTAAAATGGTACAACTCATTACATTATCAAATTTACGTAATTGGTAAACATTTAATATAATGTAACATTTATTGTGTCAGTTTTGCTCTCAAACGGAGAAGCATTAGGCGAAGTTGACTGTAAGATAGTTTATACGTATTTGTTTTAGCTGTAAGGGCTGTTCGAAAAATGGTAAGTATCTGAATAATTGTTACTTAAATACTTTTGGCAATTTTAATCGATTTGTGGTACGTATACATTACGTCTCCCTTCTTTAGCCTTCTTTCTTCGACTCGGGGTTCCTGTTTGAATCTGTCTATTACCTATATATTCAACCAGCCCCTACCTTTACATAGCAACGTGTTATTTAAAGATCACTCTAGTATAACTCCATTTTATTAAATATTAAATATTTGGTAGAACTCATTGGTAATTTCAAATTAAACAGCTAACATCATTTATGTAACCGTATGAAACCTTCTTAATGAGGGCTCGCAACGATTAAGTAGCAGTAAGAGAGAGTATAAAGTATTATCTCTTAAGTATTGACTGAACGGACAAAAGTACTTATTCATTAAAGCCTGATACGCGCCCAACGTTAATCTGCCTTGTCAGATTGAAGCCGAAAGTCAATCCAATCGATCCGAAGCATGTCGATACAACTTTAAGCATCCAGTGAACTTGTGTTCGGGATTAATTCAACCTGACAATACAATTAACCCGTCTGTGCGCTCACCAAAATTGACTTCGCACTTTGTAAGTTATATCGAGTCATGTTCCGACTAATACAAATTAAACGTTTGACTTTTTACAATGGGTTAATTTGTATATAGGACTTATGATAAAAGACACGTCATGATACAATTTTTAAATTATTGTTTTATTATTTCGTAACATAAAAAAATAAGAAGATCTCGCCTGTATGTTCTGGAAAAAATAAGCAGAGTAATGTAATACACTCCCACGTTTTGACCAGTTACGTTTACGTCCCAGCATGGAATAGGGGGTGAGTCTATTGCCTCAAACCTGGCTCAGATCCCGACTCCGAGCTAGTATTAGAAATTTCAAGTTAGAAAAATCCAATAATAGCCGACCTGGGAATCGAACCCAGGACTTGTCGCTCGGCAGTCCCGCTTGCAACCATTCGATCAACGAATCAGTTAATATTCTTCACCAGTAGAAACAATCAGGATTTCAACACTTCATATGTTTATTTCCTGTTTAAAAAAGCGTAACAACATGCTTGTAATCCGCTTGTATGAAGTAGCTAGAGTGTACTCTCACGTTTCACCAGTTACTATAATATTTCCAATTAAGACTTTTCTTATTATGTTTTGCAGAACAATGTATGAGAATATATAAAATAGCACCATATTGTAAAATATTTATGATTTCTGTGTCGAATGAATATGATGGTCGGATATATTTATTATTAATATTTACTGAACATCATCAGTAGCGTAGGATGAGCAAATCGATTTCTTGTCCACGACATTGAGACAGAGTTTTGGTGCGGTTCAACAGATTAGACCATACGAAGTAATTACTCATGTTAAATTTGTAGCTGTGATTGAGGTCACAACAAATTGCCGCTGGTTTCAATAATTCAGTCAGAATGTATTTAGTTTCTTTCATGCACCCATTTTGGTCACTTTTGGGATGATTTTTATATTGTCCAATGAGGTATAGAATCTTATTAGAGAGATTATTCATTAGATTTGAGATCTTGGACTTGCTCGTGCGTATTACGCTTTATTTATTATAAGCATTTATTATTACATTTAAGTGTTAAAAATACGTTAATTATAATCAAGTGTATTAATAGAAAATGTAACGTTCAGTTGTTTAATTTTTATGGAATTGAATGAACAGACAATATAAATAACATATCACGTTGAATATATTCTGGCTAAAATTTTGAATGGCAATAGTTTATTTATGGCTTTTTTAAAGTTACATATTTCGTTTTACGATAATGTGGGTGAGTTAAAATAATAAACGAAATGTCTATTGCAACTTAGTAAACCACACTGCAATTGATATATTATTTAATACGATTATTTGGACAATGAAAATTTCTCTCAAACTACATAATGTGATCGAGCAGCAAAACATAAGCACGGTAGTACATGGCCTACGAAACGATTCTGTATCCTCTACGCTAAGTCTAACATCTAAGGCCGTACTGCTACAGGCGTAGCAATAGTACCAACGGCTCCGCTAGCAGAGCCTATTGTTACGTCACAGCCTGCCATTGGCGGCCGCGTTGCCTCTCGTGCCTACGCGCTCCAATCAGAACGAGCTAACTACGAATAGTCACGCATAGATATTTGCAAGTATTTATATTACAGCGCCACTTTGCACAGTAATGAGTTTGTAGGCATTTGAGATTCTATTTTCGTGGCTACCATTAATAGCTACAAATAAACTGATTATATACCTAGTTTAATTATTGCGTATACATTTTCATTTCCACTGTATATCTAATTCACACACCACCTAATCAGCCTGTGTAAGCCCACAGCTGGATGTAGCAGCCCTACTACCTCCCAAGGGCTGCGGTATACCGCGGTCAGCCGCCGCCGGCCTCGTCTGTTGTATTGTAGAACCGGATGGAGGATAAACAGCTCAGGTTGGCTTGGGCTTCTAAGATTAAACTTGGAATCCCTTACACCCCTTGCATATCCGATTCAAACATTTCAAATTCCAAATCTTATAAGAATCGATTATGTCGTTATGCAAAATGAAAGATGTCTAGGTAAGATCAATTCCCTCGTCGAATTTTAAAAAGACGGTTGTATAAAAAAAAAAATACGTTTTTATTCGTGTTTGTTGCAATCTCACGAAGTACTTTTCACGTGTAAATTTATTGCATATTGAAAGTTAATATGCGAAAGTAGCGGAACACGCGAGTTGCCGATCTTTCAAACTGTAATTTATACACTAATAACAATGATTAATAAAAGAGAGTTAGTGATTAATTGAACATGATTACCCTTATAATGTATGTGACGGATGCAACCATAGAATGAATATGAAATAGAAACGATATTTTAAATGATTGTTCAGATACTTTTTAAATATAGGCATACTTAATTACACTCATTATCTCTGTTCTACATTCGAATGCCGCTGCATGCGGTTACTTCCGCTTTCATATACCTACGCTTTATTAGTCTAATTTTACATACCGGTCTCCTCACAGAAACAAAAGGATTATTATTACCATCTCCTAGTCTTAATGTCAAAGCGTAATAGTCTCGTAGTGTCAGACATTCATACGCATCATTGCTCATTTATCATCAGGCATATTCGTTACGATTATAGGACGAAACAACTTAGTAGCATTCAAATTCAAATAGCAATAATTTGTATTATTTTTATCGAAAAAATCAGAACTTTTAAATTAAGTCATTCGAATATATGATTTTAGGATCTTATTGGATGAAGATTGCTGCGATCCAATTTTTGTAGTCAAACGTTTGTATATAATAATAGCTGAAGGAATTTCTGTTCACTATGAATCCCTTGATCGTAACAAAGAGGTGTTAAGATTGTGGAGTTAAACGATGTCCTGCTGTAATAGGATGACCGTTTTGTGATTAATGACGCGTTTCTACTTAAAAAAGAATTGCATTTTCGTGATGACGATAAATTGCAACAAGACAGATTTTTTTTAAAATTTGTAAATGGAGCTGGTATAATAGATACTATGTAGTCAACTCTGCTATACATAGACATTAGATTCATCACTATTCTTCGAATAAGAATATTATTGAGTTAGACATACTGCAACCAGACTACATTTTTTAATATAGTCTTATTAGAGCGCTTCTAATAAGAAGTATAATATAAAAAATAAAAGTTTTGTAACGTAATATAAAAACTACTAAGAATTCTTCTGTTAATCTCAGTTAGTAAAGTCCACGGAAATGGAATACCTTTACAGAACTTGCTATGAAATATCACAAGGCGTGTTATCGCTATTAATTTACGCGTACACTGCTATCTACTGCCTCTCCCGGGAGATGTCGGGGTTCTCTCTCGACCTCAAAAGTCAACGATTTAAGAAATACAACGCTATTATACGCATGTGTGAGGTCTTATTACACTTCTCTTATAGTAATCTGTCTCAATTCTTATCTCGTTCATTTATCCTTACTTACTCGTGGAATCTCACTCAATTTTTTCCTGTTAGTGAATTTTTCAAACTGGACACCGACTTGTCCTGAGGATTCTTTACGCAACTCTCGCATTTGCGAAGGTTCTGTTGCCTTTTTGCAACTTTAACACTGACGTACACCTATTTAGATAAGTGGATAAAATATTTCTGGGAGAATAAAATATTTCATTGCGCTTTAATTCCTGCCTTGATATATTCACGCGTGTGTAGTACTTAAATGAACAACCAACGTTCCCGGGAATTTACTAAAGTATGTTGGTGTAGGATATTTAAGTTTACTTAATAAAATAGGTGTGTACATTTGAGTACAGCCGTTCAAATTATTTCATTAAATTTTTCGTGTTTGTCCTAATTATTTAATTTGGGTTTTTTTTTATGTGATCTGAACATATGAAAGATGATTTGTGAAACGGTAATCGAAACCCGACTAAATTTGTTTCTAACTATATAAATATGAAGATAATGATGTTTGTTACAACAGCAAACTGCTTAAAAACAGGAAACGTTTATTGGAACATTTTCCATCCAATGAAAACGATAATATATCATGGGATAAAATACTGACAATGTTGATGTAACATGTAAGTACGAGTATTACTTCCCGAAAAGGACGATGATTACTCGGAAATATCTTTCCATTCATGATGAGCGCTACCGACTCCATTTTGTTTCAAGTCACGGCGTCAATTTAGCTTCCGAATACGCGGTACTATGGCATAGAGGTCGGAACTTTTACTTTTGTGTTGAAAAAACTAATACACGCAAGCGCCGTCACGTCGGAATAATTTCATCGTCATTATTCTGAACGTGTGAAAATCTGTGGACGTGGCACGAGTGGCGCCAAAGTTTTATTGTTCTTCGAGGTTGATAAAGATCCTTCTACAATAAACGTGTTCCGATTTAATAACTAAAACATAATAAAAACATTTTTTTTTTAAATTATGATATTTAAACGTATATATCCCTATTTAAACGTAACGTAACATCACCATTGTAATCTCCAAACAGGTAGGCAGAGGAGTGTAGTACACTCCCACGGTTCACCAATTAGGTTTACGTCCCAATATGGAATAGGGAGTAAGCCTACTGCCATATACCGGGCAAAAGCAAGACTCCAAGCCACTACTCCAAATTTGTACTAGAAAATCTAAGTTAGAAAAATCCAATCCCGACACGGAATTCGAACTCAGAATCTCTCGATCTTCAATCGTGCTTGCAACTGCTCGACCAACGAAGCAGTTAAATCTATTTAAACATAGCTGTAATAAACGATAGTCAAAGTGGGCTTTTGAATCCAGCTACTTGCAACTCATAGTTAGTCGTTCGATTAATAATCAAACTAAGGTTTAAAGAAGGTAAATACGAAACATCAGTCAATTACCTATTGTGCTTCGATGATAATAACTTTCCGGCTACTTATTACGACACAAAACCGTTTGTGAAGGTCTGCGACTAGTAGCCACGATTTAAGCTCCCGGCGCAATACTTAACTGTAATGAGAATTTTATATTCAACCACGTCACTGGTACCAGCCCTTTATAAAATTAGTAAATGTAGATAATTAAAATAATTTGATAATTAATGCAATTACAGCACTCAATAAAACTTTCATAATAGCGATTAAATGATTGACAAAACTTTTCACGTTTCCATTCAGACAATTCGAATTACAAAAAACAAAGTGGCCATGAAAAAGTAGGCATATTGCGAAGACAATAAAGATAATCTTGTAATTAAAACGTTTGAATCCAAAGTAATTCCGGGGACGAACCTTAGCGCGACACTTGATCTTGGAAACACGTCTAAAGTTCGAAATGAAAGTCTCAGTTTCTACGGAATAAAATGTCCATAAAACTAATTAGCAATCCAAGGTTTTATGACACTATAAATAAATAAAATGGAACCCGGTCTGGGAGTTCACATGAGGTTCGCCGACGGTTTTTGTTTCAAGACGAGCTGATGAAGACCTTCTCACTAATTAAAACTTTAAGGTAGCTTAGAATGCGTAGCACATTAATATGTATGAAAGGATAAACAAAATTTTTGAATTGAAAAAGTTTTATGATAGGAAAAACATATAAACTTAGATATATATTCAGAATTAATTACTTTTGTCCTAAGCTATTATATCCAGTGAATGAAAGGAAAGCGATTAAAAGTAGTTTTATAAAAATGGAATATGGATGAAATGCTGATCAATTAACATGATGACGCTCTAGGGAGTCCATCCATAAGTGATGCATAAATAACACGAATGCTTCAATCACAAGTCGGTCGGATTATGAGATAAAAACTGATTTACTACTCGTAGGGCACACCCCGTGGGACCGGTCGCGGTCAGCGGGACATTTGAAGTGTGTGTAAATTTTCAAGCTTAAAAATATTGACGACAATCGTTAAGCCTTGACAACCGATATGAAACATGCGATGATCATATTTATTTATTTTTCAGCGCTATCGATGCAAAATATTTTGTATGCTGTAAATAATTCAGATATTATAGAATGGAAGAGGGTGTTCAAATTCAATTCAATGAAATCGACTTACCAGGAAAAACGTGAAGAAATCAATTTTAATGCGTGAGTTTCTAGCAATCAAAATGTAATAAGATCTTCATAACCTTTCAAAATGAACGATATTTTATGCAGGTAAATACGAGCCTTAATGCCAGCCTACGAATATTTTTTTAAAGTAAGACGAGCCGAGGTCGCTTAATACAGGTAAAGAATATATTATGAAATTATCGTATCGCTTAGCGAAGATGCTTACCATTATCCGAGTATTAAAGTTTTTTGCTTAATAAAGAAGTAGGTTTTATCCACAAACCAGATAAGCGACATGCGCAATTCCAGTTCCAAAATAATAACCAGTAAGAATTTAAATAAGGTGCCAATTAGAAGGGTTGAAAATGTAGTGGCATTCTTGTGTTCCTCTTAATAATTTCGTCTTAGCAACATAAAATCTGTGACGTTTATTGCTTAATAAGAATGTCTCGGTATCGGCATTATGCAAGTACTTTCCTTCATACGACATTTAAAAATAAACAAATGGACACTTAGCTGTTTAAAATTCTTATCCTTCTTAATAGAGCTTAAGTTTTTTTTCCCTTTCGGACGACCACATTACAATCATTTCTAACTGGTTTCAGTTAATAAAAGACGACTTGGTTGGTGAAATGAATGTTGCCGTTTATTTTCTCGCTTACTTGTTTTTGGTTAACACGTTCAAGTTTGTAAGCTAGACGTAGTTAGCAGACAAACAGAGACTATTATCATCTTCTGCATCATCAGCATATCTCAGTCCAATGCTGGACATAGACGTCCCTTCGTGAGCGCCATCACGCTAGACAACCGATAAATAACAATGAAAAGGCTATTAAAGGTTATTGCTCCGGCTTCTACATAAGTGAATCTCGATAGAGAAATGGGATTCTACATAAATAAATGAATAGCAAGCAATAAGTGACCGGTTTCCGTAATACTTTTAATAGAAATTAAAACAAAGTTTACACATACCGTGTAACAATGTTGTAAGTCTAGCGTACATCGTATAGCGTATATCATAGCTGTGATGAGGCTGTAATGTACATAGATTAAAGGTGAACAGTAAGTTATGCTAGCTGGTAGGTAAGGCTCAAAGAATCAATATGTTTGATCTCCTAACAAATTATTATTAAATTGTATAAATTGTATAATATGTTAATCGAATGGACAAGACCAGCGGTTGTCCCTCGCACGTGTTAAAATTAATAACACCGTGACTATTTTCATATAATACTCGTATGCGTATATCAGGGCACAAAGACTGTGTGTGGCGCGACAAAAACAACTTTTGAAACGTGAAACAATAAATCAAAGCACAAAAAATAAGTGTTACCGCGGTCCGTTGTTTACACGTACGCACCGACTTTGTCGTAAGCCCTAAAAAGTGAGTCTTACTTGAAACTTTTAAGGGGAAGCTTATTGTGACATGGTTTTTATGCTAAATGTACCTGTGTAAATAATCTCCACAAACGACATTCGCTCTTCTTTAGACTTTAGACCTTGTCATAGTACACTATGGTAAGATAGTCCAAATGTAAAGCGCAAACTGTTGAAAAGTGTAAACCCAAGTTTATTTCATAGTACATTTAAGCTTTATTTGTAAAGCTTGTTGGGTACAAGGTCTTTCATATTTCAAAATTTCTTTTAATATTCTAAACAATAACGTATCCAAATAATATCTAATGAAAATATTTTAACTGCGTACCATACTTAATTATCTAATGACTACATTAACTGGCGGTACGGATTAAAATTCATACTACTGGCAATTTCAACTTATGAAACCCAGTAAAACTTTACTTGACTTAGAGATCGAGCTCGGGACCTCTTGATAAGCAGTCGCACGTGCAACCACCAAAGAACTGCTAAACCAACGAGACAAGCAATTTTTATATAAACAGAAAATTAATTATTAATATTAATTACTAGTAGTATTCACCTTAGCATAAAAACATATATCTGGAACGATACAGGAACTTAAGAGCCATACGTTGTAATAAATACTTCTCGTTCCTCATTACCTTACCGCCCAAACCGACGACGCGGGGTATGCAAAAACGGCAAATGACATACGCCAATATGCAAGCAAGGAATTCACTTAGTAAATTGAGAAATAAAGGAAGTTTTTTGCATTTCCAAAAGTGCTCTAATTGATATTTTATTCAACGGTTTTGCTCTTTGGGTGGCGGAGTATAAAAATATCAGTAATTAATATGACACCAACGAAGTTGAATTCTGCGATCTCTCTTTCGCTGGTCGATTTAAAATTCCATAATCGCTTTAGATATGCAGAATTGTGCTCGTTTATTGGGGCTGTAGTTATCTTTATGAGATGCGCATCATCGAATTATAACCGCGATCTTTGTGGCCATTTAAATACACCGTTAGATTGATAATATGATATATAGAAGTGTCATTTATCACAGATTATCATTTCGAAACAAATTAAAGTGTACACTGATTGAATGCAATCATTTAAATGCAAAATTTAATTCCAAAAATAAGTTCAACTTGTTGTTGTCGTACTGCTATTTTATAAGTAATTGATATGTTTTCTCATATAAAAATATACTTTATATATGGGGGTTCTTGCCCGTAATCCTCACGCTGGCATGCGGCTTGGGGATCTTATGTATAGCCATTATTAATATGCTAGACAAAAATATAAACTCTATGAGCAGATGCACGAGATATCCTCAATTAAAAATAATAACTTGATTGATTCGAACAGAACGATCTATTTGACGTCTTATTTGTAGTTCAAATTACATGTTTCTGTGAGCGGTTGAATTTTTTATCATAACTAGGAGCAGTAGCATATCGAAGGCGAGTATTTTTTTCTATTTAATTATACTTAGTGGGTTTCGTGACATCGTGGATCAGTATTACAGAGAGCAACTGGGTCTTAAATGATAGAAATTAACGACTTACTTTACCAATGTTATTCAGTTTTTTGTTCGACAGAGATAATCGCATGCCTTTGATGAAATTTGTTTTAACCCTTTCGTAGGTGTTTTTTGTAAGAACAATTTCTTGCGAGCGCAGTAACCGATTGGATCAGATTAACAGTGACAAAATACTTCTCCCAGTGCTCTTTTGTCGTCATGTTCGGTTTTGTGTACACGCCGAGATGTATCTTGTGATATTTAACCTCGTGTCACTATTAAGACATCACTTACCCGGTGGCTGGGAAGATCTGTTCGTCGATAAAATTTTGATCATTTATTCAGAGCTCGAGGTAAATTGCTGGGAAAGTATTTTAATGCAGCATTTTAATTCGTTGTGTATATCATATGTCTAACGAAGAACTAGAAATAATTGTATCGCTTTAATCTTCGATTCTTGGCCGTATATCTTTTGTGATACGATGTGAAATGTATGTATGTGTAGATGAAGGTTTATTGCCAAATTCTAAATAAATGATCTTAAGAAATATTGATTGTGAGAAACTACAGAATAAAAACTGACACCTTAATTAAGACGATTAATATTTACAAGACATATTGTCTTTACAGTATTACACGGCCTAGTGAGCAAATTTCCAAGGACTATAATATACCCTTACAAATCGTTGTTCAATCACGTGAACGAACGGCGAGTGGTACAAAACGGGCGAAGAGGAAACATTAATTAGAAGCCTGCCCTTAATTAAATTGTAACGTCTCAGCGAATTTCCCTGGGACCCTCGCTCGGTGGTCTTACAGGTAATCGATGTTAGAGCACACGTGAACTTTATGATATAAGCAATAAAAGCAACAATTTAATGGTTTTGAAATTCCGTGTCAGCCTGAATCTACGTCATTAAAAGGTGACATAAAAAGTGTATTAAGAAGTCAGAGTCCGGTTCGACAAAATTGTACGGTTTACCCGCTTCGTATGATTTTTACATGTCACAGTAATGAATGCCTTCGCGAGTGTTACCCTACCCGTGCTATGGACAGGAAAGTGGAGGTACCCGATAAACATAGCTCTGCTGTATGACAGAATTGTAATAATGTTCCCCTAGTATTGAGCGGTGACAAATACCGTAGATGACAACCGCGTTAAATGCTAATTATACGTTGGGCATATAATAATGAGGAGAAATTAATCCGAGAATAAGAGTAAACAAAATGGATAATGGGGTGTTTGAGGCTAGTAACATTTCGTAAAGGTTCTCATACTAGGATTGTCTTAATATGGAATTCTTAATATAGAACGGCTTACTGGCTTAGTATTAAATATGTTGTGATGGAGATTAACTATTTGAATAGGTTTACCTTCATATTGAATATAGAATAAGCTATTTAATAATACTTATAGTTTATTACATGTTAAATCTCATTAACTGTAAGTTCTCGAAGGAAAGCTTTTTTCGAATACTGTAACTCACATCTCTATATAGTAAACTTTGTAAAAAGTTCATTATAAGACACGTATTACAAAAAGCTTCATTATTATATTAATAGGCGGCAATATAATCCCATGTAAAGGCGTTAATCAAAAAGAATGGATTGTTATTCGTGTTTAATTAAGAATTTTCGTGCCATAATGGGACGATATAATAATGTGAAATAAAAAATAGAAAGCACTCTTAGGCGGGGCATAGAGAAATAGAAGTTCTGGAACATACCATGGGAATATACTTTTATAGTTTCAGTAGCAAGAGTAACATGAATAACATGAATTTTATATAACACCACCTTGGACTTATTGATTATTTACTACTTTTTTAAATTACATATTACTAATTTACTATACCTAGTATACACATCCATAGTAACTTTTGGTCAGTTTCATAACACTATCTTGATCAATATTTTCAGGGGGAAATGTATTTCTATTCAGTTTCTCTTTATATTGAAGGGCGTGAGGAAGAAATAATACATTATGAGCAGCAAAATGCAGCGATTATCGTGACTTTATTCCACATACAATTTTAAGAACAAAACTGGATGTATTCTTAAATATAAAGATGTATTTTAAATTGTGTATCATTCGGCACTCATACAAATATGTAGTTATTGAGATCGAAACGTAAACATACAAAAAACAAGCGAATCAACATTCTCAATGTAACAAAACATGGATAAAATGAAACATCAGTGGTATAAATTATAGTTTCGACCTACTCCAATCTGCTTTTTAAAAGAATTTAGTAGTTTTCCTTAGCTATTTAAAAGTTCGCTATGCTCCCGTGAGCCACTGACTGTGTCTAATTTTCTCAGCGCGAGCTGTCCTGTCTCATGCTGAGCCATTATCATCGCTGGTGTCATTAATCAGAGACTAAACATTCCGACGTATTAATGTAGTGTCGAGTAGATGAGGTATTGTTAGTTTTGACGTTGGCGTTAATACAATACAACATTCAGGCATGAAATCCCTATCATTTATTGAAATATCCCATATGCATCATTTTAGACACGCTGACTGATTGGACGATAACGTTATTCATAAAAAACCCAGCGTTCGTTTGCTGTATCCTGTATAATGTATGTATGTAGCTGTACATAAATATGATGCATTCATACAAAGACAAGAAAACAATCGCCAAAATATTTATTTAGAAATTTGTAATCATTCCTTACATATAAATTTTGTGGTATACATAATACGAACATCATGTACATTTTGATAATTGTCCATTAAAACTCTAATATAGACAATGAGATCAATCCTATTTTCAATTCAGTATCAGGCAATATATAAGCGTTTATCATAAGCACCTTACTGCTGAGAGTCCTGAAATAAAATAGTATAGCCGCAACCTAGAACGCTCACGAACGACGGAGGCTGCAGCACTAAACACGACCGTAGACTGCGCACAGAGCCACTTGCAACTGGAATACTAATGAACACAGCGAACTATTTTAAAACATAATCATTAAAAAACAGGTCACATAATGGAAAACGCCGTAGATCTGATCCGAGCATGATGCTGACGTATATTTTGTTGGAATTAAAAGTACGCGAAAAGAAAGGGACGGCATTACTGCGTGATGCAAGCGTAAAAGGGACGTACTAACGTTATGGCAGGTGTCGTGATACATCTGCGCGTACGCACTGACCGGCACGTGCGTCCCCATCACACTTCAAATATCCTAGCTAGAGCCGATCAAAGGTTAGAAACAAATTTGTAAAGGTCAGAAAGGATTAGTTGTTTTTTCGCTAATTGAACCGTAAATTTGTAGTACAACTACCTTTATATCCCGCGAAATCATTACCAATGTTTTGTTGATTTGCTGTATTTAATTACAGTACTTGATCGTACGAAACGAGTCTATAGAAGAGAATTGCAGATTCAAGCCACGTAAACTGACTCGCCGTGTAGCGGGCAGTCTTTAATCATAATTGAAAAGTAAAGTCGGGTCCACTTTTTTAGTGTCATTAACGACGTCGTGTGCGCGGCACGAGCGCTCGCCAATTTTATAAGCAATTTTGCGAACAGGAAGCCGAGCGCGTGCGACGGGCTGATTTCAATAATAAATCGATACCCTCACAATTCATCGGTGGACAGCGTTTGCTCGAGCACTCGTATGGAATTATCGACATTGGCACATAATGCTCTTGGGCGGAGTCCCAACGGTTTTCTGATGGCAACTGAATTTTTATAGCGGTTCGAAGAATTGCCGATTAAGGGTTAATCGGCGATTTTCCATTGCATTTAATTGCATCAGGTCGATTTGGTAGGAACTTTGGTATTTAAAGCTTAAGTAATTGAAGGTTTAGTATTAAAAGCAAAGATTGTAAGGTTATACTAAATTTAGAATTTTATTTCCGTCGCCGAGATCCCTAAATTGAGGTCTGTAATATTAAGACTATTAGCGAGTATTGAAATAATACCACTGATACAAGGATTCGAAAACGCCTAAACAGGCAAAAAATGAAACGCTTTTGGTTGAGGCGTCGCCTTGTTAAAAGGCTATTAATTCTGTTTTGACGTGTTTCAATAAACGTTTTAACACCTTTTGCCTCAAGGTATCATTAGGTAAGCTTATATTGTACGACGGCCACGTTCGATCTGTTTCGATTGAGTCCGCGGCGGGCTCGTTTTCGTATTATTATCAAAGCGGGTTCGTCGTTAATTTTTACCGTTACACCGACTTCGGACTACCAAAAGCACAGAGAATTACATACAA
>DVPD01000114.1:0-14307 GCA_018237605.1 Apyrrothrix (Melanopyge) sp. n. Burns01
TTAATACGGTCCACTTTGGATTAGGGGGTGAACATATTGCCTTACACCGAGCACAAATAGAGACTGAACCACTACTAGAAAATTAAAGATAGAAAGAGGGTACAGTTCCTGACTCGGGGACCGAACGCAGGGCCTTGCGACCCGCAGTAGCGCTTGCACCCACTTGACCAACGAGGCAGGATTTTAGAGGTTTCATCATTTTTAAGGCACCAGTGTGTGACATACCGTAAAACCCTGAATAGCAATACTTAATCTAGCCATTAATACTGTTACAATTAAAAATAAACAAAATATTTTTTTTAAATTTCGAATCTGTCATTTTTATTCATTATTCATGTGTTTTCTCATTTTCGCGCCAATATATTTTAAAATATTTTGTGATATTAAAATAGAGTGGAGCGATAAAGAGAACCGAATCGCTGAGATTGCATTACATAAAGTAGGTATGGAGCCAAATAAGATTTTTAAAATCCTCCATACGCTTGGTAGTAGTCAAATATTTGTGGACATTGATAGGTACAATGAAACTTCCTCTGTTTGTAATAGAAAAAGATCTGACGGATGGGAATGTTTTTTTAATTTAGCAATATTTTAACAAACAAAATACCATATTTATGCTGAAAAGCTCTAAAGAAGCTTTGCATTAAGTCAACAGAGTAAGCTTTAAAGAAGTTTTGCATAAATTTGGTTCAATTTAATTTAATTTAATTTAGTGTTAAATCAATCCTTGTGTGTGTAAGTTGTGTGTGAATTGAGAATAAAGTTTGTTTTCTTTCTTTCTTTCATTAAGCCAACAGAGTACAATGTGAGCATTATCCGACTTCAGTGACGGTTTGGTGGCGTTTAACTATGAAGGAGTGACTGAGCCATATTTTTGTGACAAATGTATCAAAACAAGTGTATCGGCACAAGTGTATCAAGATACCATTCTTGAGAAGGTAGTTTAGCCCCTTAACAACACCATGTTCAATCATCGCGAATA
The DNA here is from genome assembly GCA_018237605.1 of Apyrrothrix (Melanopyge) sp. n. Burns01. Lineage (NCBI taxonomy): Eukaryota > Metazoa > Arthropoda > Insecta > Lepidoptera > Hesperiidae > Apyrrothrix > Apyrrothrix (Melanopyge) sp. n. Burns01. The sequence continues at coordinate 983 of DVPD01000114.1, forward strand.
GCCCTTTCAGCTACACTCGGCGCCGTATTCTAAAGTTCGATCCACCCAATCTTGGTTAGAAACGAACGTTCCGGACTTCATCAGATCTGAAGACTGGCCGTCAGCTAATCCTGATCTTAATCCACTGGATTATGATTTATGGTCAGTTTTAGAGAGTGAGGCTTGGTCTAAACGCCATGATAATTTAAAGTCCCTAAAACAATAAATACGACACGTAGTGAAGAATTTTCCCGTAGATAGTGCGTGCTCATATTGACAACTGGCCTCAATGTTTAAATGACCGTATTGCAGCCAATGGAGACCGCTTCGAATAAGCTTTATATGTTTTTTACGTAACAGAGGAGTGTAATACATTCCCACGTTTCACCAGTTACGTTTACGTCCCATTATGGAATATAAATCCGGACTCCGAGCCAGTACTAGAAATTCTATTTTTTAAAATATCCAATAGTACTCGACCCGAGATTTGAACCCAGGACCTCTCGATCAGCAGTCGCGCTTGCAACCAACACCACCAGCGAGGTTGTCACATTCATTTGTTTATATAGATGATTACGTATGTACCGGCTTAACTCACGTATGTTTTTTGAGATGGCGCGACTAGTTTCGTGCCTATGTGGTCCTTCTTCACGAGCTTCTGCCAATTGTGTCGTATAGATCCGAAACTAGTCGAGCCATCCCGACGTGTGTATGAGACGCATCAGCCACGTGATGATAGCAGTGCAGTAGTGGAACCATTGAAGGTTTCATGATGATAAGCTAGCTATATTGCTTGAAAACATAACGTTTATCATGCCACATATATTATTATGTGGATGGTTTTTGAAAAGTCTACTTCTCGCGGATATGAAGTTATATGGCGGAAATGTATGAAAATATCACGTTTCCGACCATAAAATGACAATAAACACAGATTCGTACGTCGTTTTATAGCTTTGCAAAACCTATACGAGGATAATTCCGATGGTCATTTCAGAACAATAGGTGGAGTACGAATTTTAAATAAAATCTGTAACATTTTTTTAATGTTTCACTTTCCAACAGAATTTAGACAGCTGTAGCGAAAGTTTCTCACTAGTCGTAAACTGTGATACCAGGGTGATGTTTCTCCACGGTGGTTTAAGGCTTACCAACTTACGCCCTTATTCATGAGCGCGCGATAACAATATCGCAGCTATTGACTGTTTCATCTCTTTCTGTCAGGTTTCGAATGTATTATAAAGGAGCGAGAGGGAAAATGCGGTAGCATTTATCACGTTTATGAATAGGGAAGTTTATTGATACCGCTCAATCATAGGTCTGCAATACGCGCGATCTTTGATTAACTATGGTATATGACCCTCGTTGTTATAACAATGCTTACTCCATGGGGAAAAATAGAATCTATTTAAACAACAAGAGCCCTAAGTTTCAGTGGAATAAATTAATAGACTGTTAAATAACACCATGACGAGTTTTTCTTTAAATATTTTGCTGTCTAAAACTCCATCAGCGACTAATTCCGCAAATATTTTAAAAATTTAACAACCGAAATAATTATTTAACGCTGATGAAATCATGAAAGCAAATGTAACTAGAATCACGCTAGGGATAAGCAGTGACCGCCGAATGTTATAAATCTTCATAGTAACTTGGTCAAACAGGTCTGATATTGGCTGATGGTAGAGTCAGAAGTCTCCGAAACTGGCTCATCATACACGCGTATGGCCAGAGTGGTGAATCTACAGGAAACACATCAAGTCTATAAGAATAGAGACAGATAAAGTTCTTTAAAATAAAGATAGATAGATAGAAGAATAATAATTTCATCATATAATCATCATCACCAGCCTATCTCAGTCCACTGCTGGACATAGGCGTCCCCCAGAGAGCGCCATCGCGCCCTGTCCTCGGCTTGCCGCATCCAGCTTCTATACTTTTTTATATACTTTACTTCTACTTGTTTCTTCTATATTCCATCAATACTAAATCTTTAATTTAACTGGTGAAACCCGGGAGTGTACTACACTCCTCTGCCTACCTCTTCGGGGTTACAGGCGTGATGTAACGTATATACTAAATCGTACAAAATCCTAAAAACACATACATGTCATTGTTTCAATGAAATATAAGTATGTGGTAATTAAATTAATATGTGAGTTTTCGATTTTATCGCACGCTTCTTAATTTTCTATACCATAGGTGACTCTAAGTTGACGTCATATCACACGTTTTTTCGACATTTCCCCGTTCAAGGTGCGATAGCCCATTGTTTGTCCATTATCGTGATTATATGGCGATTACAAGAACTTCTTCGAAGGTTCCACATTTATATTATGTCACTGTATCTACAGTAATATTGACGCGCGTCCCTCTGAGCACTTACCAAGTATTCCATCCGATGGCATCAGATTACAAATGGAATGATAACGCTAATATTTAATAGCCTCCCGTAAAGTGGAATAATTAATGTAACATCACGCCTGTAATGCCCGAACAGATAGATAGAGGAGTGTAGTACACTCCCACATTCACCAGTTATGTACGTTTACGTCTCACTATGGAATAAATGGTGAGTCTGTTGCCATTCACTACCGGAAATTTTAAGATAGATAAATCCAATGGTACCCGACAGGGGAATCGAACCCAGGACCGCTCGATCAGCAATCGCGTTTTCAACCACTCGATAAACGAGACAAACAGATTACGCTTAATAACAAATGAAGATAATGTTATTGTGCAACAGCTCGTGTGTTATAGTGCATACATTAATGGAGTATCCACCATCGTCCTTCTCAAAAAAGATGCATATTTGCATGCATGCATGGTCATTAGGTGGCCCGCCCCGACACGGAACATCCCCATTTATACTTTCTACAAAGATCAGCTGTAGAGCTTGTCAACTTGGAAAAATACAGTTTTAAATTATATTAATTCAAAGTCGTCTGCTTTCATGATTTTGATATCGCTAACTAAGCATGTTGGTTGTTAAATCATTCATAAACATTGCGCGGGTAGCTGCAAGCGGGCTTTTATACAAATGTGTGTAAAGAAACATCTATCAAGGTGACTGCTTACAAAAAGAAACTATTGTAGTGCACTCGACCTCGAAGAGCTTTTTATTTTATGGGATTCTATTACAATCCCATATAATACTCACTCCATACTTCAAAAGGGTTAGATGCGAATACACTATACTTAGTCAAAGTTCGCATGGGTTTGTACGCAATGGAGACCTAGGATTAAATAATAAATATAAATATAGATATCGATAAACTTCTCTATTCATAAGCGTGATAAACGCTAACGCATTTTCCCTCTCGCTCCTTTATAATACATTCGAAACTTGACAGAAAGAGATAAAACAGTCAATAGCTAAGATATTGTTATCGCGCGCTCATGAATAAGGACGAAAGTTGGTAAGCCTTAGATCACCATGAAGCAACATCACCCTTGTACCACAGTTTACGACTACTGAGAAAGTTTCGATATGGTGTTATTACCCATAAACTGGAATAACGCCGCCTTAATGGTGATCGAGAGCTAAATTAAACGCTGTACCCCGTTTCGTGATATTGAGTTGCCTGCTGGTCATTTGTGTTGGGTTGAAATTAAATCGAATGTTCGGTTCATCTGAATTAATATCTTAATAGCGAGCTCGCCGCCCGCTTCGCATTCTCGATAGTTCTACATCGACGTGTAGAGGAAATCTCTGAAGAAAAAGGAATCTGTTAATTATATTCGACTTAACTGTGACAGCGATGACGTTTTTCAAGTATGATGGTTCATCATTATAATTAACGTAACATCACATCTGTAATCACCGAAGAGATAGGCAGAGGAGTGTAGTACAGTCCCACGTTTCACCAGTTACGTTTGCGCCCCAATATGGAATAGGTGGTGAGTCTATTGCCATACACCGGGCACTTAGCCAGACTCCGAGCCACTACTACAAATTCTTATTTTTTAGAAAAATCTAATAGTACTCGACCCGGGATCCGAACCCAGGACCTCTCGATCGGCAGTCGCGTATGCAACTAACACGACCAACGAGGCATGTTTACTTAAATGCACACTAAAATAATTTCAGTTTTTATTCATCACTCACGAACATGTGGGTAACCTCCGCACAACGGCAGCATCGAGCTACACGTTCGCCACGCCACGACTTGGCGCACGCCACGTCCGCCGAGAATCGTTACCTGCACAGTGGTGGAACTGCCGCGGAGCTTCGAGTTGGAGCCGGCGGGGGTGATGGCGCGCTGCGGCGACGCGAGCGCGTTGAGCGTGTTGAGCGTGTTGAGCGCGGACTCGGATATGGACATGTTGTGCGACATGGCGGCGTCGGCGGGAGGCGTGGCCGCCAGCGCCGCGGCCGCCGCGCCCAGCTGCGCCAGGCACGACACGGACCACGGCCGCGCGCCGCCGCCGCGCTTCTTGCGCAGTTGCACCTGCGCCCCGCCGCCGTTACCGTCTCGCGTCTCGTTCGCGCGCGACACGCGGCGCGTCGCACGCGATAGCGATCGTTTTGTCATTTACATACATACATAGAAGAGTAGGGGAGCTAGGAATGAATGTATTGAATTTTATGTGTTGGAAGAAAATATAAGCTTTTTAATCAGGCATACATACGACATACATACTTTTAGGGTAAAGGGATTTATTTCGGCTTTATTTCTAGGAGAAGTGGAAACTCCAGAGATGGTTTTAATAATAATAGCATGAAGTAAAGTAATCAATAATTTATCTCGATATTTTTGTAAAAACGATTTCTATACAGTACAGTAAAGTTCTCAGGAAACATTGTATGTACTTGTAACACGTAACGTTTAATTGACGAATACTTTTAACAGGAAATATTCAACAAATACAAAGTTTCAGACAGAGACTTAAATTTTGTGATGCATATTATCATTACAGAAAGTGCAAAGTATGCTTGTATTTACAAAACTTTACATCCGAAAGCAACTTGCACGGTGCTAACGAACATTGCAACAAAAAGTGCAAACACCACAGAAGGCAAATAGGCACTGTTGCTTGAACAGGCCGTTGTTAGGTTTTCCATCGGCGTGCGATAATGTGAAAGGTATATAGCAGACAGAAACAGCTAACACACCAAGCGTTCCATCCAGTCCGCATTGGTAGCAACGCTTCTAAGACTGATGTCAAATGTCAAATGTCAAAAGGAATACTTATATTTGCTTATATTACGTACATTTGAAATACTATTTTGGAAATTCTATTGTCTTATTACCGTAACGTAAGAAAAGAACATGTTGAGAATGAAGGTGTATGGACAGAAGTAAGACAAAGATGGCAGTCACCGATCATGACATAAAGGCACAATGACAGATTAGCCGCATTCTTGTGACAATCAATGAATGACAAGACGGTAGGAATCAGTCTTAATGAAATTGTTAAAACAAAACACGGAACACGGAAAGCGTACGAATATATGACGTAGTACGACGTGTTAAATCTCCTTTTACCTTGGCCTGGTGGGTCGGCGTGACGGTACAGGTTGATGTGCTCATGTCCATAGATGAATGCAGATTTCGTTCTTCGGACGTCAGAGACGTGTCCACTTCGCTCTCAGTGGTGTACTCGCCCGAGGCGTCGTAGCTTTCCGTGCCCTGGAAAACGAGCGATTTCAATTTGAACGCTGCCTTGAAATGGCAATATGACAAAAAAAAAGTTAACAGTGGTTAACATGGCAGAGTTGTGCGTATCCTTCGGGGTATTGTTACCCGAGGACTTATCAAACGAGGTAGACACTCAGTGTTTTAAATTATTATTTTGCATAAAATTCAATGTCATAACAAAGAAGCGATTTCAGTTTAGTAATCGTTTGTAAAACAATTTGGTAAAACTATATAGGTCGTTAATAAATTTTTCCTATCTGGACCAAATAAATCAAGTTCTAACTGATGGGAGAGTTAGAAATCTCCGAAACCGGCGTGCATGTATGAAGAGAGTGATGAATGTGGAAGAAGCACGGCAGGGCTGTAAGGATAGGGATATTTGGCACTCCGTGCTCTCTGCCTACCCCGTAAGGGACCTGGCGTGAAGATGTCTATGTATAAAATTACAGACATCCCTGAATCAAGAGGAAAATCACGTATTGAGCACGGAACTCTAACAGGTAACAGGTTAACTTACTATGAGTAAAAGTTTTTGAATTTGGTAAGTGTAAGTGTTTGAAATTTGGTATGACACGCTTACCTGGTTAGTGTCATTTTTGCCATCGGAACTTTGATTCAACCACTCCTTGATCCTCGACATTTTGGCCCGACTGACGGATTTTCCTTCTTCGTCGAACAACGGCTTGAAGTTCCGGTTGCCTTTCTTCTTTACCATTTGTTGGTGTGCCTGTTTCTGGACAAGTTCCTCGGCTTGAATAACCAGCCTTTCTATATCCTTACATCTGGCATTCTGGTTTTGGTCTACACGCAAAAGATCAGGAGTGGGCGATTCCAGTTTCGGTTTCGGAGACGGAAGAGCTTCTTCCTTCTTTTCGTCGATAGGCAGCTCGCATTGGATCTCAACGGAAGACGTCATAATATCTGTTGAATCTTCGTTTGCAATTTTCGCGCCACCAACGTAAGTCCATTCCTCTTCCGACGACTCCTCCTGAGACTTTTCATCGGTTTCAAGCATCTGTCTATCCGAGTCCGTGTCGTGGTGTCTGAAGTAGAACGTGGCACAATTCTTGGATTTCCTATCCGACTGATTAAACTTTGATGTATCGATCGGCTTCTTTCGTTTGACTACAGTTGGTGGCGTTTTGACTTCTTTCGGGACTAGTTCTATGTTCTGGTCGTTGTGTGTGTCGCCGCCTGTGAGAAACAAAAGGGTATGTCTGTACACTGTTCATTAGCTATGATGATGTTTACGTCTGTTTGTAAACAAGCGCCATTTCTTGAACAATACGCGGCTATTGGAATGAATGTACGCATTGTTTTTACATTCAAATCATTCAGTGAAAGTGATTGTGGTATGATATTTTCTTTTGTGAGAAAATGGAAAGCCGTCGTCTACTGCCTATTCATCGACAGCAATGAAATTTGAATAGTAGCTACATGTGCGTATGAGCGTAAAAAGTAATGTTTCCCTAAGAGGAATAGTTTATGACGCAGTGTATGAAACTACTGATATAATGAAAATGAGACTTTCTCTGTAGTCGCTAATATTGCACATAGTTTCATTCATCTTAGTTAACTTTAAATTTATGCTTCAGATTTGAAACATTTATAAACCGTCATCATTTATAGTTTGAACAAAATTAAATAAAATTTCTTCAAGTCATTATAATAACCGATTCCGTTATTCAGCTTCTCAAAACTTCTTTAAAATAATCGTCTTGTAGCGACTGGTCCGATATTTCCGGTCAAAGTATGCATTGAGTAAAATTTGGGCGTCATATGTTGTGTGTGTTTATCTTACCATCTATCTGATCCATGTTGACGGGAACAGTCTGGTCTGTCGTCCTGCAATCGCCGCCGGAGTCAGAGTTGGGCACCAGCCTCTCGTCCGCCATGTTGCCTCTAGGACGGACCAGTTCAGACTCGCAATCTGAACCAAACCCTCGCCACGTGTACGTTAGCGCATATTCCTGTTCGTCCTGTTAAGTTCAACAAAAATTGTTATAAGTGACAGCCACTACAAATGAATTTGTTTGTTTTGTAATTTAATAACTTCTTTATGCTATAGTTTTCAATTGCTTATCATTATGGATATTACTTTGAAGATTGAGTACTCAACATATAAAATTACATAGTAAGGTTCTGGAAACTTCTTCAAATCTTTTAAATGTAAATGGCTTTTACCAAACATACACATCTTCCAACCTATATAAAATGGAATTTTCACTTTTGTGGTTGGATAGGTAATATTGCTGGTTATAATCGTCGTACCTCAGATGCAGACTGTCGGCTGTCGGTGGAGCCGTCCCGCCTGCGTGCATTGACCGGTGTCCGCTGTCGCCGCGGAGAGCCGCGCCGGCTCAGTCGCGGCTGCTTCAGCGCCGGCTCGTCGTCGCTGTCGCTCGCCGCCTCTACCGGCACGCAGTTCTGGAATGTACGAGAGATTTACGTGTTTTATTGCATTGTAATTATTTATCTCATTGCAAGTTAAAGGGAAAGTAGAAACGATGCGAAACGTCGAATAAGAAAGCAGACTCGTGAGATCCTCTTATCTGAGATGATTTAAAAAGATATATCGTGACGTAAATTTTTATTTGTATGCATATTGCCACTTCTGTTTCGATATTATACATAGATGAAAGTAGACTACACTGGAAAATTAATACAAATTATATATCTGGCACCGATCTACCAAAGCGAACCTCCTATTCCAAATTAGTACAGTGGACCTAGAAAACAATGAAACGTGAATTATGGTTGTGTTTCGAGGAGGCCTCCGACCAGCAATAAACGTCAGTGTATTGATGATGATAATGACAGAACCAAATGCCACGTCGTTTTCATTAAACCCATTAACTTACAGTAATAAAATAATACTGTGTCGTAGTGCGAACAGTTATCTAAGTGCTTGTAACCTCGTAAACAGAAATTGTGTAGCGGTATGGCGACTGTTTTCTGATTTCATGTGACGCGATAATAACGGCGTATGCGACTTATGAGAGCAATGCCCATCCGAGTTAAAGTGTTCTTAATATGTTCATGAATGCACATCGAATCGTCTCAATTGACCCCAGCGTTTATTAACAACTATAATTAGCTAATTTCAAAATAATATAAAAGGTCACTGGACTCAATATTGAGAATAAAGTGACATTGAAGACAACCGCACTCAAATTATCTACGTTTTCAAAAATAGAATAATGTTATAAACTTTCATTTCTTTGTTGGTGGTGGGGTTCGAACGCAATCGCATAGATTAATTTACGAGCGGTTAATGTCGGTTTTTAAGAACCCTCAAGATATATGGCGATAGACTAATGCATAAATTAAGTATCAAATAAAGAGGAACATTCGAGAGAGTTCCAGAGTGTGTGCACCACAATTGAATTACTTTGAATGTATCCCGCCGACCACAAATCACAACACAAATCCTAGTTTGGTAGTAATAATAGTTTCATAGCACGCGCACGTGGCTCGCGACTACGTCGTTAGTCAACCCCTTCCAATTTACAGAAGCGTAGTGCCATTTACCGCCACTTGGGGTTATGTTTGCAAACAGGGAGCGGCGGGTGGTTGATTGTGGTATTGTTGGCTATAAATAAATCGTGCGAAACGCCGTAAAATGCACAACGTTCATAGTCAACTTTAAAATTAACGTCAGCAAAAAAAACATCGCAAAAAGACAAACACTACTCGGTCATGGTTCGTGAATATGCTGTTAAAGATTTTTTCGTGCGAAATTCTACGATTTTTTATATATTAATACAAAATCTATAAAGATTACAATGAGGTTCGATACAATCTCATTTTAACAGGTTTTCGTTTCATTTCAAAACGGTAAACGAAAATATAAATCACCTCTCACTGATAACAGTTCTTTACTCAATAAGAAGATGTTGCATTTTAACAAAGAGTATTCCGTTATGAAGACGTAAGTTTCAAACATATTTCATACATACAAAGAATCGGAAAATAAAAAGTGCACACACTAGGTATATGAACTGAACGGTTACCGGTTCGTTTGCAACCGACATCTTAACTTTTTGTGACCGCCGGCGCCATGCAATCCTTTGATAATTAGCTGCTTTTTGCGCAACCAACAATACTTTCCTCACTCTTGTGGTCAGTTGAAAGTAAAAATCGTGAATTGCGTAACCTGCGGTCCGTCGTCTAATGTCGACTTGGCGGCTGAATATTAATGTGTATCTTGCAAAAGTTAATTTGTTTCGTTATTACTGATAAGCTTTATCCTACTAGCGGAGAATTATGGTACCACTTTTAATATAATGGGATTACATAATTCAATATGGAGTTACGAGGGATCGTGCTATAATTATTCCGTCATCACTCATCATCATCAACACTTTATTTGCTCCACGATTGGCCTTTTCTCAGAATAGAAAGAGATAGGACCATAGTTGACCATATTAGACGAGAGCAGAATGGCAAACTTCACACGCCTTAGACAAGATTACAGATTAATTTAAGACGTATAGATTATCCGATTATATTTTTCTTCAAGGTAGAAAATGAAATTCAATCTGAAACAGCACATTTCTTGTTAAGCAAATAATTAAATATAATAAGAATCTCGACACCCCGACAAACTAATACTTGAACAATTAAGAAATTGCGTTTTTACTACTTTTTGGACATAGCGTAATTAACCATTACCTAAAAGGTATGTGGGTATATAAAGAAGCGGTAATACCAATGGACAGATTACCTGATTCTCAGTCTTGGCAAGACAGGCCTCCAGGTGGCACTGCCACTCGATGGCCCTCAGGTACAGTAGATGCCAGCGCCGCTCCAAAGCTCGTACCGCGTCGCCGCCGCCGCACAGTCGCACCACGGAGCTCACGATCCGACCGTGGCATTCCACGTCCCTTTGCAATACCTGGTGACAAGATATTAAAATAATTAGTACTTCGAATTACGTAAAATAAATAATTTAAATCTTTGCCGGTTGATGTAACACAACACACGCGAGAAAACATGTCGCCCACAAAGATGAATAATTCAAATAATAAAGAGTACATTACTTACTAGGAAGGAACTAGAAAGTCCTAGGTCAATAAATGGAACATTGACGCACGGGATTTATAATTCAGCATAATATTTTTTAACAATATGGGTAACATTAAAGTAAACATTGAATAACAACAACAGATACGGACAACAGGTCCATGGTGATACACTCAAAAGGATACCCATAAAAATATATTGGGAGTTTATGGAAATTTCTGGAATTAACATACCCCACATAGTTAATATAAACGACGTTAACAATACACGAGAACCCATGTCGAACAAATAAAAATCGATAACACTCACCAAATAACTCGTTATTCTACACAAAGTTGTAGGAGACCATATAATGCAGTCCAATAGTCTACAGAGCAATAAAAAAATACGATTTGAGTTTACACAAAAAATGACAACCGCTGCACAAGAAAGCTATGGGCGACCAGCCAATCAAAACTAACAATGAACGTTGACACTGTAGTCAAAGCCATTTAGGAATCCAAAAAAAATGAAATAAAAGAAAAAGCCAACAAAGGGCGGAACGTGCCACGTTCCGGCACGCTGTTACGGTAGGTGCGCGTGCGCATTCGTCTATAACAATGGCAGCCAATATTATCTACGGTGCTTATTCGAAAGCACATATAACAAACAATAAATAGAGGCTAGACACTCAATAAAGATACTTTTAACATTTTGAATGTCTTCTGAGATGTAGATACTAAACTCAAAAAACCTGCTCCTGAACTGAAATTAACTGCACCGAAAAAAAGCTTAAAATGGCTACTTAACACGAAGTGTAGCGAAGGTTATTTCTAAGACGCTTTTAAACACATTTAAGAAATTGTAATACTTCACAGCAAAAAATTAATAGCAAAAAATTAACAACATCTTAATTGCTTTTACAATTTTATATTGCCTTTATATGTCGACATTATTAAGTGACTAAGTGTCATTAAAACGCAGCTTTGGGTAATTTGGATAAAGGCGTGGGTAAAATTAAGATAAAATATGAAAGTGCGGAACTTTTACACGAACAAGATAAGGACATTTAATGATCCAGCAATCGTGGTCATAAAGTAAGCATATTAGAATGACAAAAACCTTTTCAAGTCCCACGTTTTACACGTTTACGTTAAACATCAATTATATTTACATCCCACTATGAAATAGGAGGTTAGCCATTGACATGCACAGGGCACCAATTCAGACTCTAAGCAACTACTAGAATCTCTAACTTAAACAAATTCAATACTACCCGATTCAAGATTTGAACCCAGGTCCTCTCTATCGGCAGTCGCGTTTACAAACAACACGAACAACGAAACAGTCAAGAGTTGTACAAATTTGTACAAACGTTGTACAAACAAACTAGACTCTGCATTAAAAGCCTTATTTTGGTAAAAGAGTTTTTGTTTATTATTGATATTCGTTAACGACCGAACATAACATAATCTCCATGATTAAACCAACGCCCCAACATAACATAATGTCCATGATTAAACCAACATATTTTTATGCATAAGTAAAATCACATGCTCTTGCTCATAACGCTTAATATACATGCAACAATAACAACAATTAGGACAAGCTGTATCACGATTACTTGGAATACCGACAATCGAAACTTCAACTCCGGTAACGACCCGTAATGAGATGGGCTCAGTAACGTAACGGAGATTCAAATCTCTCGGCACCACAACAACAACGATACATTCGCACAAATTGCCATCGCGCCGATAGATAAACGCAACGATCGCCGGCCAAATTACAATTTATCGAGATCGTTGGCGTCATTACCGATTCGATTACGGTCGGTGGAACGTCGCTGCGTTACGGTATTAACGCAATCACAATATACGATAATTGAATAAATCTGTACTCTCACATTGTTCTCTGCCTACACACTTTCCGATGCGCAAGATTTGGGATGGGGAAAGGTCGATCAGACCCAAAGAGAGGTCGCTTGAAATCATTTATATGTTCAGCATTTTTCCCTAGATATTTCTTTTTCGTATCGTAGGCGTATTATAATTCCAATTAACTCAAATTAAAGGCAAGATTACCACAACATATTATGTTTACTAACAGCTTACCAATTGAGTGAGATTGTAAAAACTTCAGTGGAGTGTAAAATTTAAAATAGTTATGGTAACTAATAAAATGTAAATTACATTCTTTGGTCATATTAAAGCTGTTGCTTTTACAATGTATTTGTAACGTTACCTCTTGGTGGACAAATCGTAAACCCGTTACGAGGTTCATTTGAATAATACGTCGGCGTTACTAATACTTCGTAATCGTTGCTCCATACAAAGATTCGGTGTATTGATTTTCAGTTAATGCATTGTAAAAGTTCATATACAATCAAATTTATATCCAGTATCGAATTTCGGTAGCACTTTTAGATAGTTCTTGGTATTTGTGAAACAGTGATTTAAATAAAGATAATCTGTTGTAAAATATAATAGGACTATCCGTGTTGGGGCAGATTAAAAATACGAGTACATCCCCCAATCCCATACAGATATACAATGTCGTAAGAGGTGACTAAAGTCGGCGTTGGCAGATCGTGGTATGGCGCGGCTTGTCTAGACAGAGCTAAATAACCTCGCCGCCTACGTGCAGCAGTGTAGGCGGTGCGAGAACCTGTACTTTACGATCCCCAACCCGCGTGCCCAG
>DVPD01000115.1:0-14307 GCA_018237605.1 Apyrrothrix (Melanopyge) sp. n. Burns01
TAACTGGTAAAACGTGGAAGTGTACTACACTCCTCTACCTACCTCTTCGGGGATTACAGGCGTGATGTTACGTGCTACGTTTATTTTTTTCCAAAAAATTTGCCACTTCGATACGTTTAACATAATCGCACAATATAAAAATGTTCATTACGTAAAATTTTTATTAAACAATAAATATATGTAAATTTACGTGTATGTTATGTATGTTAATTAACTCGAAAAATAAATCTTAAATACCTTTTTTCCAAACGTGAGCTTGTTTAAATTATATTTATAGATTATAAAGACTGGTATAATAAGTTATCGAGAGGCACTGAAGTGTACTAATCTTATTTCTCAATCTCCTTTTTTATCAAGACATTAAATGTCACCAGGTCGTATGTAATATGAATATACTGGAAAATACAGGCAATTTTGTCGAAAGTGTGCTTTTGATACGCCGTACTTTAATCGGACGTGTGTACTACTGTTCACGCTACAGTGCACCGCGACACTTTGGCCATATTAATATCTCTCAGTTCAACAACATAAGGATTATGTACGTCTAGTACTTTATGTTTCCTTGGTAGCCTTGCTTGTCCGTTTGAGATGTTGTCGTATTGGGACTTGGAGTTAAACAATACACTAGAAGTGTCAGACTGTGAATATTTTACACGCAAATGTATTATTAAATCATGACTGCCCCGTTGGTCGTGTTGGTTGCAAGCGCGACTGCCGATTGAGAGGTCCTGGGTACAAATCCCGGGTCGGATACTATTGGGTTTTCCTAACTTAGATTTTCTAGTATACATTTCTTGTAGTGGCTCGGAGTCTGGAATTGTGCCCGGTGGCACTGGACTCACCACCATATTGAGACGTAACTACTGAAACATGGGAGTGTGCTACTCTCTTTTGCCTACCTTTTCGGAGATTACAGGCGTGATGTTACGTTTTTTTTAATGTACTAAATCTGGTTTATTTCCATGAATTTCTTTTGATTACCCTTTTGTGGATAATAAATTCTCCATTAAAATAATTATCACTGTTTTAGATTACTGCTATTTTTTTTAGTTTACGAGGATATTTTTTGTACTGTGTATAATTGTTTTAACTTTGTATACAATTAGATACAGACTGTGCGTTTGTCGGTGGATATTCTCCCGAGCAGTATCTGCGCTGGACCGCGAATAAATAGGTTAATCGATATTTTGATTGTGGCATTCGTAACACAAATTAGCGGTCAACGGCCACGCCGATGACCTAACACCAGGATATTAGCGTCAATCGAGATCTTTCGCACGCACGCAAATCGGCCAAGTCATTACAATGACTAACGAAACGATCACAAAAACATACGCAAAAATTGCGCCTTTTATTCTCGAGGAAACCTGTAACATAGGAACTAGTTAAGTCACTTTTGAACCTTGCGGCGTTAGTTTCGAGTAGCAGGAGGCAGAACAGAACCTGGCGCTCGGATCTGAACGTCTAGAGATCAGCAGGCGATCGGATTTCGCTCGCAAAAAAAACGCAGCCGGCGAGTCGCCGAAAATGAGTAGTAAAAGTGTTGTAAAGCAAACAGTGCTTTCATTTTTATTCGTCCTCGCATTCTATTCAGGTTTGGCTGTCACTTTTTCTTTCGTTGTGCGCTAGCGGGAGGATCTCTCGGCTTCGCTGCCTTGACCTTCGAGCGCGAGCGGTCGCGCGGGCGAGCGTCGACCCCGCCGCGCCGCTCCGCACTGCACCTTCCGTAATCATGTAGGTATTCGCGTGACGATTATCACGTGGCTCATCTGTGCCAATTTCCGCCTGGAGCCGCCGCCGCTGCCTCCCCACACCGAGTACATCGCGGTGAAAATCGAATCTCAATAGAATCGTTGAATACTTTCAGACACACATCTCTATCATATTTCACCAGTAGAGCATATTACATGGTTGAGACTTCTCAATTACATGCCACTCCTGTGGATGATTCTTAGACTGTTCCCTGTACTGTGGAAACCTGTAGTAGCCTTGAATCTGTATTATTCTTCACAAGTCAAAGGAACTACTAATACATTAACTTGATCAATGTTTTACATTTGCAA
Source organism: Apyrrothrix (Melanopyge) sp. n. Burns01 (assembly GCA_018237605.1). Lineage (NCBI taxonomy): Eukaryota > Metazoa > Arthropoda > Insecta > Lepidoptera > Hesperiidae > Apyrrothrix > Apyrrothrix (Melanopyge) sp. n. Burns01. Next base: position 2,064 of record DVPD01000115.1, read on the forward strand.
GGTTTTTGCGTGGTTTAGAAAAGGTAAGATTGACCATGGCTTTAAAGAATTGGATATAGTGCTAAACCAAATGTAGTTTTAGTAACTAATTGCGAATCGGGACGGAACAATTTATAAAGCAATAAAATATCAATGAATAATATTCAGCTGCAAATGCTAAACGCGTACGAACTACAATTGTTTGGGTAGTGGACGTCAGCTAACAGAGGAAATGGCTTTCAATGAGTTGGAACAGTGTTCGCTGGTGTCGCTGTCAGCAACACGAAGCTACGTCTTGTAAGGGCGCCCCGCCAGCCGTGACGCCGCTTAGTTTCCGTCGGGACACACCGTCGTAGCGGTTGGCAAACATATCAATGATATTGTAATCTTGGTCTATTTTAAAGAAACAATTTAAGAGAATTTAATTCATCATATATTAAACATTCAGTAGATTTTCACTTATCCCGATCAGTATTTTCAAAACAATTGCACATCTTTCTTATAGGTTGTTAAGGAATAAATATATACATACAGTTGTTTGTTGATAATAACCGATCTTTAATTGGAACATTATTTTCTCGAAAGCATGATTTAAACCATTATAAATGAAGAGAGTGGTGAATGTGGAAGAAGCACGACAGGTCTGTAAGGATAGAGATATTTGTCACTCCGTGCTCACTGCCTACCCCGTAAGAGATCTGGCGTGAGGATATGTATGTATGTATAGATGAGATGTTTGGCTGAGCCATGGTCGGCTGGCGGCGGGCGGCGGGCGCGTCATCCGCGCGAGCGTCCCGCGCGCTTGTTAGTGAGCACACGGGCACTTGAATTATCGTGCGTTAACGGCGCACACATGAATGGCACATACGTGAGCGTACGCGATTCATTCAATTTGTTTACTCCGACGCCGACGCCTCGGTCAAGGGCGCCGTCCATCGCCCGCTGTGACCCGACGAAAACGTTACACCGGGGTACGCAAGCAGCGATGATGTTAGACCACTTTTGTATCCACGTCGCACTCGGGCCATTCAAATAAATCATTTAACAACACTGCATCCACGATAAAATTACACGGAATCCTTGTTGACTGAAATTCACGAAGCTCGAATAGGTACTTTTAGACATGTATTTACGTGGAATCGATGTGACTGAATAGAATTGATTATATTCATAATCACTTATCACAAATCAAACAACTGTAGGCACGATATCGAACAGCTAATCAAACGTGTGCGTCGTAAGTTCGGTTACGCCGTGTTTGAACGGCCCCACGTGGCAAATCATTGTGGCACAAACGTTTTGTTGATAATTACTCGTAACACGTTGCTGGAAGGGCTTAGCAACGGCCGGGGCACATGCTGCCACCACGTGGTCCGCGAGACCTTCGGGACCACCAGCTTATAGGTCATTTACTCCAATTACGTAACACCCGTGTAACAACTCTGTATATAATCGACGGAATTTTTATTGAGTGATTATCCGCCATTTTTTATACGCGGTGAAGTCAGCGGACATCGCTAAATATTCAACCAGTGTATCATTCGACGCTAACAATAACGCACAAAAAACTCTAACCGACCGAATTATCTCACGTCGATATCTAGTCTCAAGTAATGAACTGCGTTAGGAATCGTGCTAAATAAATAAGAGTCGGGCGGACCGTGATGCGAGGTGTTTCAATGTAGGCTTTATATCGGCCCGAGATGCAGCCACATTCCACGACGATGAGTCGCCGCGGACCACCGTTGGGAGTTTTTCTCTGCGTGCGTAAACATCGCTCCTGGAGAGATGTTTCGTTACTTAGATTTTAATACGTTTACGAGTGTACTAGCCCCGCGCCGACATGAGGGATCCATTGAGCGACGTCGCGGGCGGAGCGGAGTCAACGCCCAGATGGATTAAACGGCCGATTAACGAGTATAGCTTAATTTATAACCGGAATAATAAAAGCTCACGGAAGGACCGCCGCGGCGCAGCCCGCCTCGCCGAGCCGTAAGTCATAACCGAAATGTCAACAAATATTCGCCGGCTGCGTGCGTTCCGTATTCTTTCCACGGGCGGCTGTTTCCATTTTTAAGCTTCAGCGCCGACCAGCTTTGCACCCTGTCGCCATTGATTAAAGACGCTATTTGTATGCCGACAGCACTATTAGTCGGACGAGCGTCGCGAACTCAACTTTCGGTTTCGCACAAGCGCTAACATTGATTTAGAGCGAGTCGATAAAAAGCAACAGTCCCAGCACCGAAACCAGTTGGGCCAGTCGAAAACTGTAATTATGTTAACGAGCTGCGAGCCCACGTGGACCACTCAGCGGTGGTACAAATGTGCGTACGAAGCGATAGTGAAAGAGGTGTCATAGCATTAGACGTTATTGGGGCAGCGGTGGCCGTCGGTCCGTGGCGCACATCTGCTCGATAATACTAATACATTTATCGAGACCGGAAAGCACGGTGAGATTCGCCGGTGAGCCGGCTGGCGGTGGAGCAGCGTGACTGATAAGGTGGTTACACAACGGGCTCAAGGGACCAAGGTCGCAGCAGATGTGGGAAGCACAGGCGGGCCGTTCACGGCTTATCTCAACAATGTTTGCTGCGTATAAATAAGCAGCGCGTCGACGTAGCGCGGCCCCGCGCGCGCGACGTTTGTAGGTGTGAACGCACTTGGCCGCGGCGTCGTGAGAACTCCACTGCTTAGCCGCGATGATGCGAGATAAGCTGACACGTGGTAATCGGGCCTCCCGAGCACAATGTGTCAGTGTAACGTTGTTAACGCGGTGTACGCCCGCCGACAGCATATGTGTTTGGCGGAGTGGCGTCGGATGTGATCGTGGTAGTATTTGTAATAACGCCAAGAGAGCTGCGAACACGACCAGCCGACCGATAAAGAGTTCGTACGCTCGGCAGGAGATCGCCCAAAATACCTAAACGTATTTATTTGTTTTTAATTAAAACGTTGAACACTGAAGACGTTTACTTTTATTTTGTTATCGAAACGCTGCTTGTTTGCGAGCGTGCTTGACTTTATCGTGAACAATGCGCATAAAAGTGAGAAACGGTGCAACGCGTAGAGCGCGCTGACGAAGCGAAAACCATTCGCGTCGGGAATCCGGTCACAGGCAGTGGGTCAGTGGACCTGGCAGGAGCGCGTCCGCCGCATCCCTACCCCGAAGGCCGCCATTCATAATTAAAATTACATCAACCGCGTGGGAACACATAAATGCCAAACGACGAGACCGGTCCAACTCGAAGATTTAATTACGCCACGGCCGATTGATATTGGCGTAAACGACATTCGTCGAAATGTTCGTTGTTAATAAATAACGAAACCGAAAGCCGCGGGGGTAGCGTCTACAAAAAAGACGAGAGCATGCAGACGATCGCGATGCGTCAGCGCAATGCACTTCTCCCGTCTCTGTCGGCGGAAGGCGCACTTGTCGTCCTATAGCCGTCCCTGTCGCGCACGGGGCCACGCCGACCTTCCCGGGCGTCGTCTCGCTTCCGTCGCGACACTTTGTTTGAGGAAGTGCGTATCGTGCTTACGGGATCGCTCTATAACCGGCAGCCGCTTTGCATCGCATACCGAACGGATTAGGAGTGGAAGGTTTAGTCATTGAAGAGAATCAATCGGGCGGCGCGCGCGTGTGGCCGCGACATTTCCCCCATAACAATGAGTGATAGTGCAGCCGTCTCTTTCGCGGCGGACCTTGCCGTGCTGTTGCTCCGGCCAGGTTCAATATCCCAGACCTTGGGTCGATCGAGAGTACCCGCAAAAGGCGGTTGAAACTAGTTACCTGCCACCTGCAATAATTTATAATTTAGTAACTATTTTTAGCGACTTATTAATCGAGAGAACAGAACAATCGCAGGTAGGTGCGCGACGCTGGTGTCGATCGGGCGACTTGACGGGAAATGAATTTTTTCCTCCGTCTTTGTCGGTATCGATCACCATCAAAACGGGGTCACGTTTCGACATAATGTATATGACTGCACATAAAAAATGAAGTAGTTTATGATTTCTCTACCAGGAAAACTAATGAAGCGTCGGTGGTCGGCGCCGCGTCGCGCAGCGCCCGCCTCGAATTTGTGAGCGGTCAATTAGATGTCGGGCGCATCGCAAAAATATAAATATTAGTAGAACCGACAAAGGTTTTTAATCACCGATCTCGATGCGTTTTGGTCCTTTTGCGGTCCGAAATTACAGGCTGCGAGTTCGCTCACCCCGGCGTGCCGCGCTTAGGGCAACTATGCTCTCGTGGATCGTGTGAAAAATTACCGGAGATTTTGCTCTTATTTCACATTATAAGTGGCATTCGATATGTATAATTTTTGCATCCGGCCGATTAAGTTTAGGGCGCTGCGGGCACGCACACGTCGAGAGCGGGGTTGGAATTAGTTGTGCAGTTTATCGAATTAAAGATCGACGACCCGTGGCAGGCGAGGGCTGGACGAGCCGACCGAAGCTAGAATTTCAAATTGTTTCGAAAAAGGATGAAAACGAAAGCGGCTGGTCGGCGCGAGCTCGGTGCGCCAAGGTTACGTAGTAGGGGCGGCGACCGGCGAGACGGGCGTGACGTCACGGGCGCCGGAAACGTTTGTCCGCTCATAGTTACGGTTACATTTTGAGTTTAGAAGAAAGTGCTCGCGTGGGCTAGGTCAGTGCGCTGCACTCCGGGACACGGCCGCATCAGCATTACATCATCGCGGATCACCGCCAATCGCAACGATCTCGAACGGCGCAGACGGCACATACGTCGCCATCAACGTCGTACCGACCAAGTCATTGACACCTATTTTCGTACCTTACTCATTATCATAACTGGCTATTTTATAATTTAAATAAAAATAAGATAGTTTATTTAAAATACCAATGAGTTATAAAACAAACGACTTGCATCAGATAATTATAGTGTTTTACAAGGAGTTTAAAAGAGGATCGGTGTAGTTTTGAAAATGCTACAATACAAGAAAGCAGACGACCTCGGAGCGCCGATAGCCGATAAACACATTAATTACCGCGCGAGTACACGCGGCTCGGTCACTCCTTTAAACGAAACATATTAATTCAATATCATAATTTACTTACGGCTGCTCCCAAGTGGAGCTAATGGAACGGTGATGTACTAAGAGAGAAATAAATAGAAATGTATACAACAGAACATTGACTATGATATAAATAGCGATAATGAAAACAACTAATTATGTAGTATTGTTGTTTCAAACGACCTCAAATATACATAAGAAATATATTGTTTTTTCTACTTACGTTAAGCAATAAAAACACAACGGTGGTACATAAATGTGAATATATATGCGAACAATCGAACACATCGATACATACCAAACTTGTAGTAACCACATTTTTTCTTCCAATGAGACTGAGGCTAATGTCTGCTTTGCTATACGACTCATTAAGTGGTATTTTATTTTGAATTTCGAACGATTTATTCACAGTGGGTCTATACCGGGACAATTATTGCAAATATATTTCATACTAGGACCATTAAACGGTATAAATATTTGTATGGATTGATTGTTTATACCGCGGCAAGAAACAGAAGACTGATAGAACAAAATTTGTCCGCTCTAATATATGCATATAGTCTTTATATACTTATTATATGATATTACTGCTATATCATCAAGCCAGGTCTCTTATAATTGGGCAGAGAGCACCGAGTGCCAAATACTTATATACTCTGTCTATGTTACAAATTACTTGTAATGGAGCTTGCCAATTTCCACTTACGTGCACGGCTTACCGACTCCACAGTCGAGCTACCTTCTCCGCGGCGAGATATTTACCTGAAAACAAGAAATAAACAACATAAAGACCATATCGCAGCTATAAAATCATTCGAATAATATATGCGCAATACATCTGGCAATAAAATAAATGTTAACCGCGCGGTCTTGCTGTATTTTTTTTCGTATTATGCCATTTATTGATTATTGGTTTTCCTCGTTTCGATAAAGCGTAGGCCAGTTCTGTGTGAGATCGATGATACGGGGTAGTCGTCTTACGTCGATTTATTGGGGATTCTTTGTTCTGTAGTTACATACCTAAAACAGAAACTAGGATTTTTTGCGACTTATCAAAGCGTTACATTAAACTTCCATGCGATGATGTAGTACGTATACTAGGAAATCATGATATATGCGGAAACTTACAAAAATATTTGATCAGCGTTTTATTGGTAGAATGATAAGAATGTCAGCAAGAGTATAGGCACGCACCGTCTCGCGAACATCAACAAGCAGGTTTGTGTGCGTCAGCTCGACGAACTGGCCATTTGTACAATATCATGGAATCAATACAAATACTATTGGTTCGTTACTTCATTGTTTGATTAGTGACTGACTGCTGAGCTGGGGGTTGCTGGTTCGATTTCTACCCAAGAAAAATATTACCCCCTTATTTATCTGTGTCCGTAAAACTATTTGCATGTGTGTATTTAGGAACGTCCTAGTGTGTATGTAATTTGTGAGCCCTCTCGTAACAACAACGAACAATATGCTGAAAATCGTCACCTTCAAGAACGTAATAAGTGAGTTCTAACAATTAATTTCATAACAATAATAAATGAGACAAAGAACACAGTAAAATGAGCAAATCGATGTACACTCGAAAGGCATGTCGCAAATGTAGATTTATACGCCAACTAGCCGAGAGCTGACAGCGATCTGCGCTAGTTGGCAATCGGTGTTTTAATAGCTACAGTAGGTATGGAATAAGCAGTCGTGTGAGAGCCCGACGTATTTAAATACGACGCGGCCGTTAGCGCTTCCGATAGGCGCGTGACGCAGCGACACTACACCCGCATATTAAGCGACGAAGCTCGCACTAACTCACCAGCCCACCGTTCTCGAACCTTCTATTCTTTATGACTTCATCTATGTCTCCCTCTATACGACTTAAGCGCCACTACAATACAGTCTTATTTATAACAAGCTTATTGCTAGGGACAACTTATTTACTTGCGATTATCTATGATGTTATATTATTTATACTCTTTGTGCATTTGTAGCTTATAAAATTAAGTATAAAAGTTCAATTGTGTTTTGTTCGAAATAAAAAAAGTTATCGGTTGAGCTTTATAAAAGAGGTAAATTTAATTGGATACATGTCGTTAACCAGTATTTAATGGGCAATAAGTAGGCTCGCTGAGGCGCAGACGCCGATACAATTCACTCTAAGTAAAAAGTAGGAAGAACGGGCAGCCTCCAAAACAAGTCTAAAGGCATGAAGTTAATCGAAGCAAATAGACATCAGGCATGCGAGCCTCATTTGCGTACTCAGCGGACTCTTATAACCGAGGAACAGAGCTCAATGTTACTATAAAATATTGGTTATATTCAAATAATTGTAGGAAAATAATACAAAGAGTGCGTGGCGGAGACGCGGCGACGTGCGCCCGCGCAGCTCGCCTCGCCTGCCGTCCACTCGCCGCACATTATTTTCACACGAGCCGTTTAAATTTTTAATGTGTGATAAAAAGTAATGAACAAATTCTCGGTCAGTTGTCATTATGGGTACCCGACATAATTCAGCGTACGGCGGGCAGTAAAATTAAAAACGCGTAAAGGCCGCGGTGGGCTCGAGCCCTGCCGACTTCAATTAGATTTCGCGAAAGGCGAACAATAAGAAATAAAATCTGATCTTTTACGATCTCTCTGTCGAACGTCGGTCAGTTGAACCGATCGTAAAAGGGGGAATGCAACGGGGTCGGAGTTGCTAAAAAACCAAGAGTTAACCGATGGGCTGGAGTCGAACCGAAACGGCCGAGACGAAATTTGATGGGGTGGTTTATTATACCGAAAGTGGGTCACTCGCGTACGGCGCCCGCAGCGGCCGCAGCGGCCACAGCGGCGCCGCACACATCTCTGCGGCAGAGACGACGCGACGCCGGTACCCTCCGCTCGTCAGCGGAGAGCCAGAGCGAATACACTGGACGTGCGAGAACAAGATTTGCGTGGGAAACGATGAGCAAAGCCTATTATTTATGCGAGCGGCTTCTCCGACGGATCGATTCAGTGCAAATTTCGATTTCGCAACATCGAATTCGCAGGCGTCCGTCGCACCAGAATACTCGCGGAATGCAAAACGGAATGTGGCCCGCTCTTTGTTGCGGATTCCCAGACGTCGGCGACGGCGAGAGGTAAAAAGCGGTCGAATGGACCGCCTTATAAATTATGAACCCCAGCGAAGGTTACTAGTTGTCGAAATGACAGCGGTGGCGGGCGCAGCGCCGCGTGTGACGCGGGCGTCCCGTTACAAAACCTAGCCACTTCGGAAACGTAAAACGTAAAAACAAGCGAAGGGCGATAGGGACGAATATCCAGTTCCGCGGGCCCCTTTCTTGCGAGCCACCATTTAAATTCGAGGCCATCGTTAGGAGCTTAATGCGAGCAACTAAAAAGAAGCCAGTGAAACAATAAAGGCTAGTAGCTCGCAGGCGGCGCGATACGACTACATGCGAACTATATTCATCTTACACAGTTCAACATAAAAGAACATTCGTTTAATTCGTCAAAAGCACCTTTAAATATCCGTTGATTTACCTTGATGTTTATATTATCCACTAAACATAAAAATGTATTTCTTTACGCAAATTTTCGTATCACATGAAAGAACTTGAAGGCAGGTACCTACATACGTGCAGTCGGGGGAAAAACGCTTGTGCAGAATTAAACATCTTCAAAAGTTGTCATGAAAGTAAGATATTCAATCAAAAGTAAACTCAAATCACACGTAATAACACGATACGCATCGATGCACTGAACTGATCTAGAAAGCGTTTAGAGTCAACGACTTGTAAGCAAAATAAAGAAGAGCCTTTCAATATTCGTCGATTAATAATATTTACGTGGACGTTATAAAAGTAAAATACAACCAGAGCAATCACGCGATTGTTCTTAATCGAAGATTGTCTTCGATCAACATATACCTATGTACTTATTAATCCCTTTCCTGCCAACGTACTTGTGTAAGTTCAATGTTACTGCGCAGACACACAACGCTCCTATTGACAACAATAAATACGGAATGATATTTTACGTCCAGGCGCGCGATAAGTTATTTATAAGATCATAAAGAAGATGGAGGCTCTTGTCGCACGCAGCGTCGGGGTAGGTCGGGATAAAAACAAATAATTTAAATTAAAATGTATCTAATCAGGTTGCGCCTAATACCCACGTTTTTATTAAAACATCAATTCGATGGAAGATGATTGATGGGTTGCACCCGTGGCGCTCCTCGCACCAACTTCGCCGGTATCACTGTTTTCGCTCGCCTGCAGGAACTGTCCGCTAAAATTCGCCACCGCGGCTCGTAATCAGCTGAGGTTTGAGCGTAAGCAGAATTCTGACCTCTGCGATCGGTCAGAATATAAATAACAGACCTTGATAAAATGTGTCCTGCATATTTCATTATACGCATAGGTGCAATGAATTATTGCGCGAGCTTATCTTGTTGGGAATTGTTACGATGAATAATTAATAATCTCGTTGGTAAATAAATGAGACACAATTATTCTCCAGAGATGTACATCTCTCGCTTTATCGAAAACCAATACTCTCAAGTTTTAAATTGATTTATTAAGTATATTCACGGATTATATGATAAACATCGCGCTTTTTCTGCACCGGCCTCGTGGAGAATTCCTATTGGTATATTTTTGTAAGAGATACGAATCTCATTGGAAACAAATGGTGACAATCCAAGGAGCATATAAATCATTCTCATATAAAGTAAAAATATTAAATTGCGACTAACCTCGAATACAGAACAAAGATGTGTTAGGTAAAGAATCATGAGTTGAATTTTGAATCAATGAATCGGTAATTCTCAAAACAGGCTTCCGTTGCTATTAATAATAACAAGACTTTGTTATGTTTGTTTGTTGTGGAGACAAGACCGTTTTTCCCTTTAATGTTATAACAAAGAGTTACAGGTACCAGAGCGACATGAAAGTGCAGATTCTATCGGTTTGTACGAGTCAAATTTTCCCTTTTATTTATCGTAGCAAGGAATTGTAGGTAGCAGAGCGGCATGAGAGTGCAGAGGTTGTGAAATTGCGTGTGACCGCAAGACATCCGGCGGACAATGGCGCATGCGCCGGCGGACGAAAGCCCGCCGGATGCACGTAATGTGCAGATATCGGAGCGCGGGTTTATATGTTTATTAGTCGCTAGCGCTGCGGCTTCATCTGGCCCATTACCCACTAAAGTCGCAGTCACTCGACCGAACAATATTAACACGAACGGAAATTACGAAAAAGGTCAAAGTAAATTTCTCAAATTACTCGATTCCTCCATAACATATAAACATATAGTGATATGTGAAACACTACTTATAAAATGTTTAAATGCGTGACAACCTTAAATGTAACAAAACGTCCATTCATGTGTCATAGATATTCAATTTATTCAAATCAATTAATTATTCTAACGATCGCAAACTATTAAACTATTACTTTTTATGGTGCGTACGCGGAAGTCGATCTGGAAACTATCAATTTACAGTGCAAAGACCTATACGTCGGAAAAACTTATTGACCTCGTAGTAGCAAAAGTATTATATTATGTGACATTTGACTAGGAGTAGTCGAACGCAAGTGTATCGACCAGTGGGGTATCGAATAAAGCGGTGTATCAGCTCGTTACCGCAGTATGGTCAGAAGCCGTCCATGTGTGCGAGCCGCATAGTGCAGAACTGGTTTGTCTATGCGCTGCCCACTGAGACGGACCAATAGATCTCATTTTACTTTTGTTGCCCTAGTACTTCGACACGGCAAGTGAGGTAACATAAACTTGCGCGGTTATTGAGAATCATGTCATGTGAATCTTATTGGTGTTAGTAGTTTCGTATTTATTTAAATAAACGAAAAATATATTGAAATATATCCGTAAATTTCGCCATAATTCGTTCATTTGTTCACCTGATAAAGCTGTACGCATCACGAACCAGTTATTATATTTATTAAAAAAAAAAAACCTTTGTACGGTGTTGTCGGTAATATCCGGCTATAATCTTACACTGCACCCAAATTGCTTTTGCAATAAAAGCGCTGAACATGTCAAAATACGACTCATTTTCTCGCCGTGAAAGGACCTCTTTGTTTGGCAGCAATTTGGTAAAATATGACAACGGGTTCGATTCCTTTATTCGTAAATAAACGGTCCACAATACAACAGCGTACACAAAACTCAATCACGCGACGTAGATATGGTGTATACATCACATGTATAATTTATACAAGCGGCTCCCGATAAGTCGCGTTCGAAAGTAGTTGCTCTATAGGAAATTTAATATGCAACCTTCAACACTAAACAGCGATAGGTTAATTGCTACGAACAGATTAGTTTTTGGCGGTTTTTTTCGTGCCTCAAAAACTGTAAGCCCGTTGTTTATGGTTCATAATTACAACCGTCAGAGAGGCAATCACTCGGCCTGTCATTATGTTGAGTAAATAACTGCTTACTTATGTATTCGTAAATGAAGCGAGGTGATGTGATGTGATACCTCTCGCTACACTGATCCGAGACTGCTTAGGCATTTATTTATTGGTTGGCAAATTAACAACGCAGCTAATAAACGATACTTTAATTTATAACTATATTTCATCGTCCAGTTTCTCATCGTTGGGTTTTGCAAAAAGTTTTTGAGAGTGTTATTTACGGTAACGGAAAATTAAGATTAATATCTGTGTTTTTGTGCCATCCTCTGATGACTGATGATTATGATTAGACGTCATTATGGACCTCAATCAAACGGTTCGCGTGTGACCCCAGCCTGCATCGGTGCACCGCTGACGCAATGCACCGCAAAAAATCCGTATAACATCACTCAAAACGGTCACTACGTCTGGAGATGTTACGCCTTCAAAATTGTACGTCTACATTGACCATACAAATGTTTTTTCTCAAACATGTAGCGTTCAAATATTCTTAAAATCGAATATCGTAGCTGTTCAATAAAATTCTCGGACCAATTTCTTAATGTGAAACATTTAACAATGTATATATAAAATATAGTGCATGTAGCTGACTCTTCGAGTTGTAGGTATCTCGTTTCACCTCTAAGCTTCACCTACGAGTAACGTCGATGTCCAAACCGACGAGCAAAAAAGCTCGAGCAGCGCCGCGAGTTCTAATACTAGCGTGTGTGTTATAATAATAAAATAATAACACGTCTGGGCTAAGCGGTACGGCGAATCTGTCCGTTTTTTCTTCAGGCCCGGTGTTGCCATGTCTGTCTCGTTGATTTA
>DVPD01000116.1:0-14304 GCA_018237605.1 Apyrrothrix (Melanopyge) sp. n. Burns01
CCTACTAAGTGTATTTAGTTGGCAAGAAAGTAATTTAGTTTTTTTGGGTGAAATAAAATTCGATTTTTTCTATATAAAAACGTAACATCATGCCTGTAATCCCCGAAGAGGTAGGCAGAGCAGGGTAGTGAACTTCCACGTTTTACCAGTTACATTTACGTCCCAATATGGTATAGGTGGCGGCGCGATTGCCGATCGAAAGATCCTTGATTCAAATCCCGGGTTGAGTATTATTGGATTTTTCTAAAATTACAATTTGTAGTGGTTCGGAGTCTGGATTTGTGCCCGGTGTATGTCAATAGACTCACCACATATTCCATAATGGGACATAAACGTAATTGATGAAACGCGTGAGTGTAATACACTCCGAAGCCTACCTCTGCGGGGATTCAAGGCGTGATGTTACGTAGTACTAGGAATGTGTATGTATGTATTACTTTGCATTGACTCAGTGCAACCAAATTGATTAAACTCAATAAGTAGTTGTTTTATAACATAACATTATGAACATGCTATTTCCTACATATCGTAATGTAGGAAACGAAGTTGCAAATGCCGTTATATCTGAACTTGCTCTATGAAGCAATCTGCTCAACGTACATTGTTATAAGACCAAATTCTGTACTCGTTTGTAATTGTAATATGTAATGAAATGAGTAATTACGGGCGTTTCTAGATTGAATATCACTTGCTATAACGGTGAAGGAAAACGTAATGCGAATGTATACACGTGAGAGTTTTCCATAATATCCTCAAGGTGCGCGAATTCTCCCAAACTTAGCTAGCGTGCAAATTTATGGCTTTTTCATTACTATAGGATACTTGTGTCCAACAGACGAATTATATAAGGACTGAAATTAAAATCTTATCCGTATTTAAATTTTGCCATCGTCTTTGTGCCAAGTGCTAAGTATCTGCGTACCCAGTGCCGTGTTTCTATTGCTCTAGATTAGTGATGAATTGGCAATTTTTGAAGGCGCGTGTAAGCTATATATGAGCAAAAATTAACGTTAGATTTTTGTAATTTAAAACTATGGATGATGTTGACGATCTTATTACGTGTTTTTTTTCATCGTGTACTTTCAATATATCCTGAGACAAATTTTGTATGAAATGATTTGTGTAATTATTTCTTACTGCGCTTTTGTTCGAGAACTTGTCGTCGCGTGTTTTGAACTACTATAACTTCACGTGAAATTAGAAAATAGGACTTAGTGATAATAGATTATATAAGCTCTCGTGACTCGGATTCTTAGATTTAAATTACATAGAAAGCACGTTAATATCTAATTACAAATTGAACTTTATAGCAATGCTATCAACATTAGCCTGTACTATTCTACTGTTGGAAATCCTTTTCTGATAGTCGTCATTGAATCCATGTCCCGGGTTTTCTACAACCATGCTCTGCTTTCAGTTCTTCGCAGATCGTCATCCCATCTGCGACGATTGCAACTCTCTTTTGATAATTTACCATTAGTGGTTAGTAACCTTGACTTTGCCAACATCTTTCGACCATGTCAATACTATAAAATATGTTGTTGATATTTATGAAAAGCATCTATAATCTAGACATTAAAAAAGTTCCTTATAATTTTAAGACACCTTTTGTATGTATAGGTAAACGGAGTCTTTGATATACTTACGATAAGTACTTTAATCTATTATACTCCGTATTCACACTTACTTATAGAAGATAAATATGTTACGCTACGAATAGCGTAACAAATTTAACAACCATTTAACCCTTTACTACTTTAAGTAACTTTCGTATGTATAAACATATACTTACATTTCACTGCTAAACATGAGTGCTCTGTTGGGGAAAAGAAGATAAAATCATTTCCACCGTATTAAACAAAAGACTGCGCGACTATCTGTAAGCTAAGGTACTTCATTTAAATTTTTATTATATTATTACACTAAGTCCCTTAAGGTGTAGGCAGAGAGCACCAAGAGCCAAATATCTTTGCTCTTATGAACCTGACGTGCGTTTTCTACATTAATTAATCTTTTCATATGTGTACGAAGATTTCCGAGATTTGACTCCCCATCAGGCAGTGTCGGGCCTATTTAGTCAAAATATGAAAGTCGTATTTCTTTTTAGAATCTGATGTTGTTTTTCCTTTGAAAATCTGATCTTATTTCTTTATGAATCATTCTTTCATTATTCTTTCATTATTCAGCAAAATTTTTCATACTTGAAAAAAAAAAACCAGAAAAGTTCAAAGCGGTTAACAAGTAATAAATACGGCATTGGAGTCAACGCAAGATATAACATGTCGGGGGCATGTCCGCCGTTGTGTTGCGGAAGACGAGACACGTGATTTCACTTTCATTTATCAGCGTGGAAAATCCTGCAGCCGCATTTTACCAGCCGACAATATGGTTACCAGGCCATTGTAAGCCTTATTGTTTGCAGTATTTTGCATGGGTTGGAAAAATTTGAATAATTTATGCATAATTGTATGTTGCTCATTGTTTAGCTGGTATCTATTGGTTGGCACGATTGATACCAATTTATACACAGAGTATTTTTTTTAAATTCTTTAATAAAGAGAGAACTTGTAGTGTGATTGAATTAGCATTTCACATGTGCATTCTGGAAAACAATATTATCAAATACATTTGTTTTATTCCTGCCATTGAGAAACGTGTGTCTGCGTATATTGCTAAATGCACGGAACACCTAAGTCTGAATTTTATTGCACAAATATGTAAATTTAGTCCTACAAAGTAAAACTTTGGTGGTTACCAAAACAGCAGCACTAAGCGACAGCAGCGTTGTCGGTGGTGGGCTGCCGATGGTGGTGGGGCGCTGGATCTCGGTATTAGGTTTTTGGTTCGAAGTGAAAGTACGCGAAGTGGTGGCCGAAGACCCCGGCTGCTCAGAGCGGAATCCGCGCGGCCGCGGCCGACAGTCGCCCCGCGGTGTTTGCGAAATGATCCCATTGAGCCGCTGTCCCCGAATACGTCCGTGACGCGCCGCGCGGAGATGACGCGCAAATAAATAGTGTCGCCACCGAATATTAACATCGCTCGACAACGGACCCTCAACAATGTGCCTATGGAGATCAGTGGCTATATTTTTTGTGCTCAATATACTAAATTCGGCAAACTGCAGGGAAATACGCGCATCCGACGTCGCTACATTGGATAACCATGTGAGTTGTTTGTTGTTGAGACATTTTTTCCTGTATATAATTTATTAGGCCGTATAAGGTAGTGCGCTATCGGTCGAGTTGCATTTACATCGGCTGGTGCAATGACTTCTGCGTGCACTTTTACTTTCCGCGGTCCGCCTTCGCTTTTTACTGGATAATGATTAATAGTTAATGACATCGCCCTCCGTGTGTAAAGCTATGAGCAATTAACATCTTCACAGTTCCTGTCAGGGCGTTTTTACATGCCGATTGACAGCGTTTAACAAAGAATTTTAAAATACAAGACGTTTTCTATGTAATCGATTTCTTGATTGTTGTTATTTAATGAATTACGATTATTGATAGGATTATCATTGTTTACTGATGTTACGGTTTCATCCAATTCGGATCTAGATTAGCATTCGAGTAGTCAACGTCCTGGGAGTTTGGTAGTTGGTAGTCGGTCTTAATATTAGCGCTTAATTGAAATTTGCAAATATAACTTATCAATCCTCTTATCGTTCCACTGTTGGATACGAGATGCTTCACAGGAATGAGAAGGGTTTAGGCCACACTTAGCCACGCTGCTTCTACGAATGTACATATAAGTGTATGTTTTAGAAGGTTCGAAAAGTTGCCGGGACTGAAACAGGTGGGAACCCTTAGTCTCTGCCAATATGCCAAGATGTAGGGGTGACAATACGTGCGTATATCTTTTATACGCACAATTGTGGTATCTGTTATTTTGGTCTCAATTTTTTACATTATTAGATATTTACTTATTACGGTAGATAGATTATTTTTATATTATTAAACGTAACATCACGTTTGCGGTCCCCGAAGAGGTAGGCAGAGGAGTGTAGTACACTCCCACGTTTCACTAGTCACGTTTCCGTTCCATTATGGAATAGGTGGTGAGTCTATTGCTGTACACCGGGCACAAATCCAGACTCCAAGACACTGCTAGAAATTTCTACTACAAAATGTAATAAGAAACTATTGGTACCCAAATCGGTATTTGAATCCAGGAACTCTTGATCGGCAGTCGCGCCTGCAACCAATATGACCAACGAGGCAGTCAGTTAAATAGTGACGAATAAAAACTCATATGTCATTTTCGATTGGGTAAGCATACTTTTGCTCTCACATCATATATTCTGCCGTCATAAATTAAAAATAAACGTTTCTACCAAATTTTCGAATCGGAGAAAAAAAAGTTTGCTGTGAGATGGACAATGAATAAAATAATGATTTTATAGTGCTTAAGTGTGGTTTTAAGTTAGATCTATAGGATTATTACATACACAAATTTTAGTAAATAAGTGTTATGGTTTTTATATAAATTAGATTTATTTTTTCTTAAAAACAAATAACGATAAATACCTAATACTGCAATAATTCTATATAGTATTGTTTGGGTTATATCAAAGATACGTCCTATTTAAAAGTATTTTTTTAAGGATTCCAGTAAGTTTACGGGAAATATAAAAATACTGGGAGATGCGTCTTTCTCTGCTGAGTCCGAAGATGTATCTAAGTAAATTTCGATAAAAATGTCCGATTTTCCTTATGACGGCAGTATTGTTTAGTGTGAAGTTATTTTTCCTTCAATTACAATTGCAGTCACACAGTTAATAGAAAAAGCAAACACTGCGAAAATCTGAATTTTATTCATGAAATACATGTCTACTTTGAATCGTAGGATTCAGTTAATTTGTGTTGTAGATTCGTCCTTATCGTATTAGGACTGACAAACAGACAGATCGCTCATTTTATTGTACCTGTCACTATCCCTTACAAACATCCTAACACCAGCGAAGTGGCCAATGTGTTGCTGGCTTTGAAGAACTCTTTTAGAAAAATCCCATTTCATAGTGCACCGGATACTAAAAAAAACCTCCCGAAAAAGCATACATGATAAATCATGCCTGTACATAATTTATTATTATTATATCATCACGCCGATTCCTTTACGGGTAGGCATAGAGCAGAGTATAATTTATTTACATATATGCTGTATAATTACGTATATTCAAAGTAACCCTATAAGTGTCTAAGTCGTAAAAATCCCTACAACGTTGATTGCAACATGTCATCACCAGTTTTAGTTGTGCACGTTCCCATGTTTCCTTAATCGGAAGCAAACCTACATCAATGAGCGCTTCTCAGAGATGTAATTATCTTTCTTGCTTTAATTGAGACATACATACCTATGGATTGCAAGTTAGTCTTTATCACTGACCTTTCACTGCATCTCTAAAACCTTTATTGTTCTATCATCACGCCAGGTGCCTTACGGATGGGCAGAGAGTGCGAAATATTTCTATCCGTGCAGACCTGAAGTGCTTCTATTAATTACTATTTTCGTACACGCGATATTTTTTCTGTGAAAAACTTTCGATAAATCTTAACGACGGTTGTATGTGTTAACGATACGACAGTATAGACTTCAACTGCCTCCTTATCAAGTGACGATTGGTGTATATAAAACTATATAACTCACTCGAGGGTTGTTTGCTGTGGTTATGGGCAGCACATGTATTTCTGTTCAATAGATGGCAGCACAGTTGCCCAGATGGCAGCACTATCGCCTTTGACGTGGTTGTCAACATCCGACTAATCGTGACGGGCTGGTCACCGCGTCCTCTGCAGTGATAATCTGAGTTTGTCACGACCGATCATTTACCCAATGGCCGACTGGCGTTGCTTAACTAGGCAGATCGTTTGCGATATGCTAATCCGTTGGCGCTATAAGGGCCTCAACACAATCGAAACGCTGCTTTTTTTGTGTAGAATTGTAGAATTATTTCAGCGGTAAGTTATTGTACTAAATTACTAGAACTTTTGTGTTTCAACAACAGTAAGGAGTTTATTATATTTTATTAAAAACTGGTGTCCTTGGTTGATTAGTTGCGAGAGCTACGGTCGATCGTGAGGCCGTAGGTTCAAATCCCGAGTCGGGTACTATTGAATATTTCTAACTCATTCTAGTTAAAATTTATAGTAGTGGCTCGGGGTCTGAATTTGCGAACGACCTATGGCAATATGTTCACACTTCATTCCTTGAAGGGACGTAAGCGTAACTAGTGAAACGTGGGAGTATACTGCACCCCTCTGTCTACGAATACGTTTTCGGGGATTACATGTATGACGTTATTAAAAACGTATTGATTCAGCATTACACATTAACGGACTTCAGAAAACCGTTTCCAAAATAAATTAAGAACAAAAAAGAACCTTTTAAGGTGGATTAATTTCGAGAACAGAGGAGCTCCAGTATTCAAACCTTAGACAGCCAGCCACTAAGCTATGAATACTTGCTTGTCACGTATATAATATTAAAACGTGTGGTAAATAATTCCTAGTATTATTCGTTTCGTAACGTTTCAAATTGATGGAGAAAATTGCCGGTAGTGTCAGACATTGTGATAAATAAGGGTTATTTTGAATAATGGGAGGCTCTGAGACACGTGAGGTTAGTTGGACTGGCGTTGTAAAAGCCTTAATAAAGCAGTGTTATAACTTACAGTAGTCTATTATAAGTAATATTATTTATAAGTAAATGTAGATATAATAGGATTAAGTGTAGTCAATACTTGATCAAACAAGAGCAAATACTGAAATACGTACTGACCACTTTGCACAATTGACAAGATTATAAATAAAGTTAGCTGATATGATAGGACTTTGCCGCAATATATTGTAGAAGTGGATGGCAACGAGGTAAGGGCGTGTAACTTGCTGGTGCCAGCATCCTTCATGAATACCGAATAGGACGATTTAGGTTCTAGATTTGTCATGTTGATAATATCGTCATGATGGAAGGATGACGAAACAGATATACAATCTACTGCGCGGATGTTGATGAATGCAGGTGTCCAGAGCAGCCAAGATTTGCCAAAAAATACTAAATATGTCAGACATTGGCTGAAGTCTTAAACTGGCGTTCCTATACAAAAAGAGTGACTTAAAATTATGAAATTAAAATATTTAACTAGATATGATAGCCCACCCAATAGATTAAGATCCATTGTAGTGGACGTATTGATTCATATTCAAAAAACTTCTACCAACTTAAAATTCTAATTTAAAAAAATCCAGTAGTACTCGATGAATTCGAACCCAGGACCCCTTGATCGGCATTTGCGCTTGCAACCAACACGACCAACGAGGCAGGCGACTTGTTTACAAGAAAATAAACGTCCGGTACTGATTATATAATTTTACAACGCTTTAATCGAACGCTCGTTTAAGGGCATTTATCGGGATATTGGAAGTAAATTCAATGCATTGCACGAGATTTATAATTCGATTCACTTAGACTCGTTCTTTTAGTATTATATACAAAGTAAGCGTATTGGGAGGGCAGTATAAGCAGTTGCACTTCGAACGAAAATGTTTTAAAATAATATAATGTAACACCATGTCTGTATTCCGTTAAGAGGTAGGCAGAGGAGTGTAGCACACTCCCACATTTCACCAGTTACATACGTCCTACCATGGAATAAGGGAAAATAATTATTTGAATTAAAACAATATAATGATACGGTATTCATTTTAGATGTAGGATAGAAGTAAGGCTAGTTTTAGCGGTAGTTTAATATAAATATTATTTTTTTATTGGTGAAAGATTGTTGGTGACGTTTATATTGTCACTAATTTTGTTATACCTACAAAGCTACTACACATTATCACCGTCGTCCTGAGATTGCGACTAGACCCGTTGACGACAATAAATATTGTCTCCCTTTGGTAACTTACTTTTACGGGAACAATAAATAAAAGTGTATTACACTCCTCTGCCTATTACCAGGGATTACAGGCGTGATGTTACGTTTTTTATGAGTAAATAAACAAGTAAAGTTTATTTCACTTCATGCCGTTAATAATTATTTTACATCGTTCTGTATTCCAACAAAGTTTTGATGAACATACTGATGATGGGATGAAATTATTGATACTATTTAATCGCTGTCGCTTCTTCGCTGACGGTGAGACACATTGCAATCCGCTCATCACATTATACTGATATTGTCTCAGTTACATAAGAGGCCAGCCAGACTTTACAAAACATGTTCCTTGCGGATATTGCGACACGATCGCGGAACGACGCGCGCTATAAATATTCATAATAGGAGTAACCACTTCGACCAGTCATTGTTGGGCAATTACTCTGACCGATATTACACCCACATGCGATTTAGTACGCGAGCACTTTGTGTAATTCCGTGTGATTCATGCCAGCTCTATCTGTCTTAGAGTAAATTTTACTTGCTCTGTGGTTCGTTGAAGAATTGGTTTGTGTGGTCAAGGCGACCGTAACATGTGTTTTTGGCTGATTGTCGGTTAATTGTACAGTTTAACCTAATCTTTTAAATCAAGGAGTTTGTAAGAAAAACAATTAGTCGTAACAAGAAACAATTCTTTCTTGTAATTTAATTTATTGCAACCCTTTTTTTATAATGGGTATTAATCTTTATTAACACATTATTCATTATTATTGATGTAATTATTATGTATAGTAGTTGTACAAATTATTTATAATTTAAAATTGGTTAATGTAACCGCGTAAATAATTTTTCTTTACAAATCGTAAATTGGTGTATAGTAATTTGATTAATAATAGTACTTTTAAACTGTGTCTTGCACTCATTTCGTCAATATTATTTATCAATGTAAACACGGTTCAATTTCACCATATACATATGTCAATATAAATGCATAATGGCTGTATTTAATAATGTATTTACCCAAACCGTAATTTTAATGTATGAAGAAGTGACATATTACATAATATGTATATGTATCATGTACCTAATTGTTGTTTATGATTGTCACAAATTAAAAAAATATGCTATCATTCGCGCCTTTTTTATTTTTTAGCGTTCTCCGACAGAGGTGATTTGCAACGCACAGCCAATAAACTAAAAATAATTTTACTTATGTTCCGACTGCAGTTCTGTTTACGTAAAAATATTTGTTACATTCCTTTTGTTATTTTCGTTAAAAATATTCCACGATCTTTTTAAAAAAACACTGGTCATGTAATGATTCACTTATGACTGCCCCCGTTGTCCAGCCACACCTTATGTAACAATGAGTGAGTTGAACATCTACCAGATGTTACTCAATCTGTGGGTTAGCTGAATCATTTTTTGATTCATTTTTCGATACTAATGACTGTCTAACGATAAAGTGCAATGTGTTCGGCCTTGGTGGCAGGAAATTGAAATATTTCGACTGGTTTTGAAAGGCAATGGATTTTAAGAATTAAAATTGTATATGAGTGGTCCTAAGGTTACTTCTTTGGGGATTATAGGGGCAAATTGAAATTTGTAGGCGATAAAAAATAAATTGGGTGTATACATAATAATTTGTTTTTATATTTTAAGAAGCTACTGCACAGACCACGTCTCAGATGGTCGCCGCAGCCCACAGATATCTCTATTCAAGCACTCACAAGGTGTTTCTGAAGGTAGTTACAGAGCATCTCTTTAGAATTTTATAAGAGAATGCGATTTTTATAATCTAATATAAAAAAAATTGACTGAAATTGTACGTAAAGAATTTGTTTCATTGAAATTGACTTTATTATAAAATCACGCCTGTTTTTTCCGAAGGAGTAGGGCAGAAGAGACTCACACGATACACCAGTTATGCCACACGTCTACGTTAGGTTAACGCCAGACACCGGGCACAAATCCAGATTCCGAGGTACTACTAGACATTTCCGGGTAGAAAAATCCAATGGTACCCGTGGAACGAATACAGGACCTGTCGTTCAGCAGTCACACTTGCAAACACTAGCCCACATTTAAATCATGTTTTTATTATACTTTAACTTTTTAATTCAAATAAGCTTTTTGGCCTAGAGATAAAAAAAAAACAAAAGCATATCGGACCGAAGCATACTGAAAAAAAGTATATCACTTTCCGTGGGATAATTTAAAAATGATATGCATTATACCGATTAAAATCATTGATAAGTTAAAACTCATTCTCAGTATATATAACTTTTGTATTTATGGGAGGGCGCTGGTCATCCACAACACAAGCTACCTTAGTATGGGACCAACGATTAAACATTGTTATAGTTTTCTTTATTTTTCATATTTTAATTAAATAAATAAGTATATATGTATATATAGAGTTGACGAAAAATCAATGTGCATGGACCCTGGGTGTGGTCATTTGACCGACATTATTTTTTAACTTGATGTCATGAATTTTACACTTCCAAATAAAAATTCCTATTTGTGAAAACAGAAACCAATTTTTTTCGTCTGGAACAAATTGACAGCCACTTCACGTTAGGTCTTTTGTCTCACCTATATAAAAAAAATCATTCTGGGTTCAATGGCCGAGCTTCAGAGTGCTTTGTTTAAGAGCAACCTGATCTTATCCAAATTGAACTCTCGATCGTGTGGTGTGGCCTTACGTAACACGGTAAGATATTGGTCACGATCGTTTTGAGATCGACGTGGGTACATCATGACGTCATAATGTGTTTTCCATAAAATGACCAGCCAATTTCACTTCGGTAAGAGATTATATCAGTAGTGATTATTTCGCTTACGTTTCTGTGGATTCTAGGTATATACATTTCGTTTTATATTAAATTAAAGACGTTTGTACAAATGGAAGTCATTGTCGTATTTCACCCTTTGCAGATTTTTTTTATAAATAGATTGCACTATGAAATGTCATAGTAATGTTAGTTACAGAAATTATAACCTAAAAATCTAAAATGTGACAAAAAATCGAGGATTTGTGGAGCGCAGATAATCATGAATTCGTAGTTGCAAGCGGTCCTTTTATAAAAATACACATATATGGCGATGGCTCAATCAAACCTTGAATAGATGTTACTAATATTTCACCATTCATGTGTCGACTTGAGATTTCATATTAGTTCAATTCATTTCTATCATTTAGCGCAATAAGAAAACATTTCACGCTAAAATCGAAACTCCCAAATGTCACAGTTAACGCAACGGTTTGTTTAAAGAGAGTAGGTGTTGTTTACGTAATAATATTAGCGAAACTCTTACTTTTTTTTTCTATGCAAGTGTGGCAAGGCGATGGAGCTTCTTTAAGAATTATGCAACCGGGGTCACACAGTACCACGTTGCGTAAGCCGTCGCCCACGGTACGGAGAAAACACGGACTTTCTACCAAATCTAGACACCTGTTTCATCAACTTGTTAATGGACGAGACGATTCGATAAAAGACCTTGACGTTTCCGAACGTGTTGTTACGCAATGTGTTGTGCTATGTTCGCTCTTTCTCTTTGTTCCTCTCGCGTTCCAACGTTCGATATTCAAAATGATTGTTCTTATGTGAATCTGGTATTGTTTGTAATACGGCAATATAAAGTGAATGTTTAATGTTCAGTGATGGCGTGGGAAATAATAAAGATGGAAGATTTAGTTTATCAAGTTTTTTATGCAAAAGAATTTATAATACAACTAAAATTACACATTAAAATTACTATTTACATAAATACATTTAGGCACCGTAATTTTTTTCTCTACTTAAAATTAAGTTCGTCGCCGGCGAAACAGGTATCACAAGTTAGCACGCTTTGTGCGGTTTAGTAGGGGCCCGATTGTCCGGGGGGTCCGTACGAGGTGCTGACGCCGGACGAGCCGTGGCCGCCGCCGATGCTGCCGCCGGAGATGCCGTGGCCGCCGCCGATGCCGCCGCCGATGCCGCCTCCGGAGATACCGTGTCCACCTCCGATGATGCCGCCCAGGCTGCCACCGCCGATGCTACCGCCACCGAGGCTGCCGCCACCGATGCTGCCGCCGGCGAGACCACCACCAATGCTACCGCCAGACAGACCGCCGCCGATTCCACCTCCGATTCCACCTCCGATACCGCCTCCAAGAGCACCGCCACCTTCCTTCTGGGTCTTGTACTTGATGAAGTAAACTTCGGGTTTGGAGGGTTGAGTGGGAGCGGCGGTGGGGATGGTGATGTCGGGCTGTTCGTCGGGCTTCTTGACCAGCACGTAGACGAGGGTCTTCTCTTCGTTTTGGGCTTGAGCGGGAATGATGGGCGCGACGGGCGCGGGAGGAGCTGGGGCCTTAATGAAGATGATCTTGTAGTGCTTCTGGGGGATCGCTCCACCGCTGATCACCTGAGGGCGCTGTTCTTCAGGTTCTGGGGGAGGTACGTGCACGTAGATGTGCTTCTGGACAATGGCGCCACCGCCGAAACCGCCTCCGAAACCGCCTCCGGCGCCACCACCGAATCCGCCTCCAGCGCCGCCTCCGAATCCACCGCCAGAGGAGAAGCCACCGCCGGAAGAGAAGCCGCCGCCGGAAGAGAATCCACCTCCGAGACCGCCTCCAAGACCGCCGCCGCCAATACCGAAGCTGCTGGAGCTCAGTCCTCCGGATGAGAATCCGCCATGTCCACCACCAGACGAGAAGCCGCCGCCGTGACCACCGCCGAGGCCTCCGAGTCCTCCGTGGCCACCGCCGGGAGCGCTGTAGCTGTATCCCGCCTCGGGTCTCGCGGAGCCGAGAGCCGCTACGGCAGCTAATACCTAAAGAACAAAAGCACATTAACATACAATCACTAATTGCTAAGCACCTGACACTGCCGTGACTTCGACCCGCTGCCGTGTTAACTTCCTAGTTTTAGTTTAAAAAATCTAGACTTGTAACAAATCAACTTTATATCGAAATTGGGGCAAAAAATATTTTAAAAAAATAATGCTTTTTTGTGTTGACGACACATTCCAAATTTTCGCGGTAAATAAAAATGCAGAAGCTGATATTAAAAAAAAGAGATAAAGTACGTCCACCGCGTTGATACGAGGTTCGGGTTTGCTTATTACGGCACTACATTTGATTTGCGAATGATTAACGGTCGGCGCGCGCCGCGGCACTGACTCACAATCCTATAAGGAAGCGCGGCTCCTGAGCCGCGAGCCGCACAGGTCACACGGGTCACAGAACACTTTCACTGAACACGAATACCTACCAAGAACGCTTTCATGTTGTCTTGCGGAGGTCTCGTGGTTGTATGATGCTCTGTACCACTTGCTGGTCGCTTATATACCGGCGGGCCGTCGACACCTCTCTCCCTGGCTCTTCCTAAGATTCGGCCTTCGGCCACACGAGAATTACGATTTTAATGACACCCGTCCGGATTCATCTTCGGAGAAAACAATGTGGATCTCGCTATTGGACACTTTCACAGTTACGGCGGATAATAAAAATTATTTATATGTCAACGTAAATAGCATACTCAGCATTAATATATAAAATACCTGTTTTTAATGCTATTTCGATTTTACGAATGTTACATTAAACTAAAACTAACTAAACTAACTTAAAATATGGTAGATTTTCTCGCTGAATTCAATGTTGATAAAGACACACGGATCCTCGATTAAGTTTAATGGAACATTCAATTTTCGTCCAGACGGACATGGAATTACATGTCATTATGTGCATTCATCATGATAGGATTACCCGGGAAGCGGTCACTATCACTTCCTTATATGTTTTTGAAATCGTTTTTGTGTAACTCTTACTTTCCGCGGGTTCGGCGCACTTAGACATCGCAGATGAGGTTGGCTATTATTACAAGCACAAAATTATCTTCCGTTCGTTCCGCGTCAGTCTTTTCCTGGTCCACGGGGTGTGGGAAAGAAATGATATAATATGCTTGTGGGTCAATAAATCTTCGGACCCTTGACTTTTCCGTGTTAAGAAATATCTATAATCTTATACTGTCTATTTAGACAGTCCAATGAAATAGTTGTGTAAAATCACCTTGATTTTCAACATTTATGTACAAGTGCATCACAGTCAATACTAATTTATATTATTTACTTATCTGTCACAGTTATTTTATGGTATATAATAATGTTATAATTTTCCATATTTAATGCATGCCCAAAATTATATAGCTTGGAATGAACAATTAATAAAAATAGGAAATTTAAAATATCAACATGTTTTTAATACCTACAACACTTCTAAAATTTTCGTAATATTTGCTTATTAATTTACTTGCTTATTTTAATGTTTAATTGAAAACAGGCATAAATTACAAGCTTTTTCAATACAGGTGAATATTTAATTCAAGGACATTCTAATTTAAAAATTATGGGACTACTCATACGATTATTCTTGTGCATAT
>DVPD01000117.1:0-14259 GCA_018237605.1 Apyrrothrix (Melanopyge) sp. n. Burns01
TGTGTAGAGATGTCCCAAGATATTATTATTATTGTAATTTGCTTTGAAATTACACCGTCAATTACACTGTCAATTATCAAAACAATGGCAACAAATCGGCTTGCGAAAATAAACAGAGATTACACCATCATAGTACTCGTTATACTGGCGAAATTGATTTACTAGCGTGAAAGATAGTTTTTTAAACGACATTGAATATTAATGAGCAGGAATAGATAGACAAAATTTATTTTATAGCATTTTGATGCTCATTTCACTATAGCACTGCTTATATTATATTTCAGTAAAGGAATTCCTACATTTGGCCGTATTTGTGGTTTGGTTTACCACCCGCCGTGCAGATGTTGCACTCGGAGTGGCAGTGAGTGTTTAGAAATATATTAATGCATCTGAGGAATGATTCTCATTCATATTCGGATCAAAATATTTAATTAGAATGTATGTATATAAGTATATACGTACTGTTTTTGTTCAATGAAAAAACATAACCGAGGATGTACTAATATCAGAGATTACTACAAATAATATTACTGTCAAAGGTCCGAATAGAACTTTACATTTATAATATTAGAACAGAAGATGATGAACTGACGATTTGAATATATGTAATAGATTTTATGTATAAACCCTTGTCTTCAAAATTACGTACAAAAGACAAAATTTGAAATCAAGGTATGTATATAACTTACTGATGATCCCGGATTCTGAAATCCCTTTAGCGAAGTTCAGACCATGACTTAATACTCCGCTGGGTCGATGTACTGGTGAAATCTGACCATAAGGGCTCAGTTGTAACATTGGGTAAAGGTTCGATGCAACGGTTTCCCCATCAACGTTAAATTGAACTTGACCTCCATAATATGGATAAGAGTTACTAGACGATGATAGTCCATGTAAACTCGAGCCGAATTGAATATTCGTTGCAGCCTCGGAATCTGCATAGACAGGCCCAGTGGCCCCAGATATGAAAGGATATCCTCCATGACCAGATGATAGACCATAGAGAGCGGTAGCTTCGTTTGATGACAGTAAATCGCTGGAGCCGTAAGGGTATCCAAATGAAGTTAAATCTGCTTGACTGCTCATACTAGCTGCAGTTTCTGCTAAGCTTGCTCCTTGGAAGTGGTGTGATTGATCTAAAATGTTATGAAAACCATATCATTAACAGAACTTTCAACGAATGAGTGTATACGCTATAAAAGCGACTGATATTGAAAAATTATTTTATAATAAATAGTTCAAGGAGCCATTAGATCACTTTCACACAAATTACACGTTACATTGTCCGCTGTTTGGCTGACAGCGCCATCTGTTGCGGATTGATTGACTTTCTTGACTTTTTTCTCAATATGTGTGTATATTGAGAAACAATCCTATAACCTATACATTTTATGTATCATTCTATATTAACCATTACATTATTTTCAGTTTGTATTAGGTCACTCCGCTCAATTTTACTGTAAGCGTCATTAAATTCATATACGTAATCGAGAACGAAATTCTCGTTTCATTATATAATAAAAATTTTTAATGTAAAAATTAACAAGATGCGATATTTGCTGAACAAGCCAGCGCCGCCAAGAATATGTTTATAATATAGCTAAGTAAACCTCGGTAGGTATTTAAAAGTATGAGAACAATTTCACGTACAAAAGATCCAATTGATAATTTTCCAATTTTTATTCCATTATACATTGATAGAATCTGTTTTGTTAAGTAATGGATCTGAAAAGCGCGAGCATTTCGGAAAAAAATAGATCCGCAAAGTTTGATTACAGTTCTCTTAATAATTTATTACTTAAAGCGGATCTTATGTAGTGGTTTTTCGTATTAATTTCTGCCATTTTATATTAAAGGTAGCCCATGGCTTCCGCGGTGTTAGTGGAAGAATAAAATAAATGTGTTTGATTGCTACGATTCGATATGTGTGCTACATGTCATTTAATCAGTGTAGTCAGGTAGTAATCAGGCTTCTGTCTTTCAGAAAGAGACCAAGTTTAGAATTTGACATCTTAATACGTGTGTTGAAGCTGGCATGTACTACACCAGGCTAACTAAACTTTAATACGAGAGTTTTGTGAATTAAATACGTCTGAAGACAATACACTTACTTCTTGGACATCTTGGTAGTACTACTGATACTATATTTGTACAGAATATTATAATAATAGTGTCAGAAAGTAATATGATTAGAAATATAATGAATGCTTTATGATTACAACTAAATAAAGTAACAGGTATCTTAACAACGAACGATACGTATACAATTCACGTAGCCACTTACCGGAAGAGATGGAAATAGACCATCAGCAAAATTTTGCATTGGATTCATAATCCTTAGGATTAGGAGACGCAGTGAAGAGAAAGAAAGAGAGAGAAATAGAGAGATAGAGAGAGACAGAGAGCACTTTTAATTACCACATCCAGGAATCGGGATGCACTTAGCCACGACGTAACTGTAGACCGATTGGCACAAGCAAGTCAAACAAGCTGAGGTAAACGACTGCAGCGGTGGACGCTGACGGCATCTGGGCTCTGATTTAAAAATCACGTTTAAACAAACCACATTAATATACATATAACTTAAAGAGAAAACATAATGAAATGGATTAAAGCAGCAAAGTATAATGAACACTATTATTATTAGTATACAGCTGTTTGCCATTGAAGTCAAAAAGGTAATAGTAAGAATGAACATAAAAAGACAATTATATTAAACAGGCAAGTAGTTAAATCGTCCCCGGAGGACAATCGACCAATTCTTATTGTAACAACGGCAGAAAGTAGCATGAAAGTCCTTACCGAAATATTTCCTCCTATTTCAAATATAAGTCTTCATCAAATAAATTCGATAACTCACCGATGTACACTATATTCCCGGTGGGAACGGGAGCTAAAATGAAACGAGGCGTCAAATGGCGTCAATAAAAACTTCCAATTCACCATGATTGGCGTTAAAGCTCTTACCGGGCAAGGTGTCACCTGAAACAGAAAAAACGATCACAAAGGGACTCCTTATATTTGTACGTTCGTATTACATACGAATCTGTTTTAGTGATCATACTATTCTAGAATTGTATGACTAGTCAACTGCTATATTAGTATTTAAAGTTTTTGGCATATTAATTATTATTTTTTATATCATATTGTTCATAGTATCTGTTCACATTCGCTGTCAATTTTTTTTACTAACAGTATTTTGTGATAGATTTTGTAGATAATTTCTTACTCAGTCCTCTTTCTCGTTTCTTTTAGTGAATTCAAAGTTACGACAACATTGAAGTTACGTCAATTATTTTAAGTAAACTAATATCAGTTTTATCCGTACTTTCACTGAAGGAAATAAAATGAAACTAGTAATGAATGACATTTTGAGGGCATGGAAGTAATAAGGTAATTAAGTTAATAATAATTACGTTAATAAGTCAAAGTTATAGACAAGCGTGCTACATCCTAGGCTAGATCTGTCTTAACACGAGATGCAATTGTAATCCAACTCGAGTCTACTTCTGTTAAAACAAAACATGTTCTATGTGCAATTTCCTAGACCGATTCAATGTTGATGAATGGTAGGGGTGCTTTGGCAAATAATACGATGAATCATTGCGTTAACTGAGAGGGGTCGAGGGAAATTGAGAAACCAATACACTTAACGCTCCATCATTGTTGCTCGCTCGTGTCATTTTATGATTGGCCATTGGTACAGGACAGTCGATAGGAAACTAAACGTGTCCTGTGGGCTGACATGTTAGATTTAACTAAATCGTTATAATTCTAATCGTAAAAAGGTTATCAGGACTTGATAATTTCGACATAAATATGAAACGAAGGCACATTAAATATTTTACCAGGAAAATTGACTCTTGTACATATTTGTTCTTTAATTATTATTTCCGAGCAGAAAACAAGAATCTTTGTCCAGATCTTAACATAATTCAAAGATTCATTAGAAATCGAACTCATATATGGCCGCCGAGGAATAGGTTCAGAAATTCAGCTTGTGATAAAATGAAGCTTAAACTCCATCTTGATGAATGATTCAGAAATTCTGGATGAAGCATGAATGTAAGCCAGATAAAAGACGGGAGTTTGATCGAAAAAAGGTAAATGCACATCATTGATTGTTTATTGAATCAAATCACATTGATGTGGATTTTGGCTGAATAGGAAACGGAAGAAAAGGCAACAACAAACAAAATTATGTTAACGTACATACATTTAAAGTGATGCAATGAATTGTTGCCCAAAGTCCGTTGGCTTTTTAACTAAGAAGGAGTTACCGTCTGTCGAAATTGGCAATTCTGTTACCAATTTTAACAGCACCTGTGTCGATTATACACCCCTCTGCCCCTGTTTTGCACGTTTGTCAATTCTGACGGGCCGTGTCGTTGGCTGCGCCGTAAATTTTTACTTTATTCGTTACCTTGTTATAACGATACGACCTTTCGCTGACTGTGGGTAAACATTTTTATTTTGCTCCACGGTGTCGTTTGTAGCTTGAAGTTTCGTTATTACTTCATTAGCATAGGCTGTTAGATTAGAAATTCGGGTCGTGTAAGATTTAATATTACGCTATTTGTTACGTAAGTTTGCTGTGTCAGCCAGTTTAAAAATTTAATATATTTTCAAAAGGAGGTTAGTTTTTTCACTTCACAAAGTAATTGCGGAATAAGCTACAATTCTATGAACATCAAGGGAAAGATTGAAGTACTTCGTTTAAAGAAAAAGATTTTAAAACTCACATTCAGATGTGTTCGGACGTCTACATACTGGTACCATCAGGCTTCCAAATACTTGACAAGTGCAAATTCTACATGAATTGTATAGGAACTCCTGTGCAACTTCTTGCCCTTTGCAAGCCATGTCTAAAAATGATACAATATTAGCAGTTTATGTGTTTCATATATTTACAAATACTTGTTATTTATACAAAAATCTGTTTAGACACGGTAATCATTGTGTTTATTTTTACGACCCAATTTTGTCAGGTATAATAATGTAAGAGTAATCTTGCAAAATCTTACCTAAATATTTTAATTGTGCTGGAACAAATGTAAAAATAACGATTAGGCTTTACGTCATTTTTTAAATTCTTGTCACAACTATTAGATTTAATCTTCACTTTATACTTACATAACATAGCAGAATATGATTCTGAAGCAGCCAGATGGTGTGGTATTGATACTGAATGCGGGCCTGGTCGAGACCCTGGCGTAAGATGCAGAATAGACCCTGCATGTGGGAAGGGGTGAGAAGCTGAAGCGGGCAGGGGTTCACGTATTGGTTGAATTATCTGTACTGGATTTGATATGGAAACTGGGTAAGGTTCAGGGACTGGTTTCATAACTGGTACCGGTCTTGGAACAGCAACAGCCTGAGGCACTGGCACTGGCCGGTCTACCACTATAGGTACTGGCACCGGTTCGGGAACAGCTATGGGCTGGGGCACTAGTACCGGTCGGGGTACCTCTACCGCTTGAGGGACGGGTTTGATTACTGTGACGGGGACTGGGTACGGGTGTGGTACAGCCACTGCCTGGGGTATCGTTTCACGTACTGGAAATGGCACGGACACCGGGTCGTGAATATGTAAAGCTTGAGGTTGGTTCTCTGAAATAAAATCTTACTTAGTATGTTTTGTAACAGATGAGAAATTATTCAAAAATACCAAGACCCTACCTGGATATACTGCACCTATGAACAAAACAAGAACTAAATTACGTTATGAGAACAAATATGTTAGGCACACTTGAAATTACATATATACTATACTATGTATGAAAATTATCATTATGATGATACTATCAAAATATTATTACGTGGTAATAATTAACCAACTTCATTGACTGTCCATATAACTATATAGCAAAGTATATAGTAGTTTTAAGAAGTTTGAAATTTCTGACCAACTATGGATATTGTTAAGTGTGGTCACCTCAAAAGCTATACACTTTAAAATGCATTGATTGAACACATTGGGAGCGTGTAAATATTACTTATTCACATCACCGGGCTAAAGTCGGAATGAATCTTCTGGAGTCCATGTCTGCTCGGACGAAGCTATTCATAGTTGACAAGTATGCAGTGTTTCCACTGCTAAATAATGTATCGAATTAGCTGCTAGTGTCGGTGTTATTGAGTTTGTGGCCACTGGGGATTATATAACCGTAGCTTACTCCGGTTCGATTGCCGCGAGGGAAAAGATCGGTTAATAAAAATTTGTCACAAATATCCGGAGTATGCTGGGGACACAAGTACGTTGCCAATCGACAGGAGACAAAACTGGACATAATCAAAATGTAATTTACTACATATTACGAGTATAAAATAAACAACCATTCACAGTTTAGCATCAAAGTGAATTTACATGTATATTGATTAATACAGATAATTTATAGGCGTAATTGAACATAGGTAGAGTTGGGAACGTGTCTGTACAAGTAATGACGGATGGTGTACTCACAACAGGCCGGGCTGGTGAAACAGTTAACTTCGATATTTACGACGCCGATGGAATAAATTTCGTTGCAAACGCAGATCTGGCATTGGTCCCATGGATGCTGGAATTGCTGGTCGGGGGGATATGGTGCGCAAGATTTATCTGGAAATATGGCGCGGCAATATTAATTACTATTTTATATTGCTGCCAATTAAATCCAACTATCAGCATTCAAATTAAAACTTTATGTCTGGATACCTGTAACATCCAAACACTTTAATATACAATATTAAATATTTGAACTGTTTAGAAAGAAAATAATATATTGTAATCTAGTAGATGACAGAATGGTACATCAAAATAATGGTAATAAAATTTTTAAGTTGTATAAAATATAAACATCTAAAAAAATTACAATAGCTATGTGAACTACAACTATATATAATTATGATTTCAAAAAGTGATAAGCATAAGAAACTTACGCGGAGAAGGCCCAGGGAGTGGTCCAAGAGGTATCGGAGGCCACGCGACTGGAAACATCATTCGAATATAATTAAAATATTTTTTAATTTTAATGTTAGAAAACTCGTGCCGACTGATCTGGCGTGGAATCAAAAAGCCTGACAAATTTTTCAACGCTGTTAGCGATGGGATATAGACTGGATGGATTAAAGTAGAAAATTTTCACGAGCGTGTTCATGTTTGCAACGGTACGATAAGAACTTATTACTGATTGTAATCTTTTAAAAATAACCGTTATCTTTCTTTGGATTATACAAGAGTGAGAGAACTTGCTCAGCAACGCAACGTCATTATCATCATCAGCCAGGCCACTGTTAGATTTTGGCTTTTCCTAAGGGGGTTGTACCCCCTAGGGTGCATGTCGATTGGGGATTGCAAAACACATTTTTCGAACAGCATAAGCTGCTGCCCGTCGCCGCCTAGGATGCTTGGTATCCGGATATTGATTTGTTTTCGTTTTTCAATAAAATAACAACGTAACTTTATGTCTGTAATCCTCGAAGAGGTAGGCAGAGGAGTGTAGTACACTCCCACGTTTCACCAGTTACGTTCACATCCCAATATGACATCGGTGGTAAGTCTATTGCCATATATCGGGCACAAATCCAGACATTGAGTCCCTACTAGAAATTTACACTAGAAAATCTAAGTTAGAAAACTTCTATAGTATCCGACCCGGGATTTGAACCCAGCACTTCTCGAGCGGCAGTCGCGCTTGCAACCAACGCGATCCATACGCAGTCAAAAATAATTATTTATTAAAAATAGTTGATAGGGTGAAATTGTAGTCTATAGCAACATATTTAAAAACGTGTATACTCACGTGGTCCCGGATCCGGCGCCGGTTGCGGTGATGGCGGCAAAATGGTTTCTAATAACGAAAACATTTAGTATTATTCATTAATTATTGTAATATCCCGTTTCGTTGGCTATAACGTCACGGGTTGCATTCTTCATCACTTAGTAGCCGGTTCGGGCGCATCTCAAATATATGTACATTTTCTATCAAGGTAAACCATTATTTTATAGTTTGCCAGCTTCATCTCAATATTGGAAAATGACATCATATGAACCTAATCACTTATTACTATTTGTCCGGTCCCTTACGGGGTAGGCAGAGAGCTCTGAGTCTTTATGCATCCCGACAAAAACAAAAATTCTGGTATGATACTCACCGCAGTCAGGCGTGGGCTGGCATACGATCTCGTGTTGCGGCGTCTGAGTGGTGTATGACACTATGCACTCGCAGCTCTTGCAAATGTCGAACGGGTGAGGAAACACCACGTTCGGTGGGAATCGTTCACAAATTGGCACTGTTACAAACAAAAATTCGTAACCCTTCAAACACAGGCAGCAAGCGGCATTATCATCGTCATTATCCTCGTCATCAACTCCTGTTATAAGCGACCTAAACTTAGAATAATCATGGTTAAGGGTATAGTCAGCCACGCTAGCAAAATGCGCGCTGGAAGACTTTACACGTCTTGCAGGGCTTTATGAAAAAGTATAAAGCGTGCAGGCTTACTTGCCATGTTTTCTTTCAAAATTACGGCAAATGATATTTTAAAAAAGAGATGGCCAACTTAAAATAATTACAAAAAAATAGTTAAACATTTCTATTGAGCTCTTCCTAAGAATTAAAAGCTTCTAAAAAAATAAACCTGTTTGCGTCTTTAGATTTAAAACTGTTAATTTATTGTCTGTAATGTTTATGGTTATTATGAAGGTCTTTAAATCAAGCTGGTCAGCATCATTATTGTCAGTCTGTCTCTCTCTCCAAAATGGGTAAACTTGGTATACTCACATGGAACTGGAGCAGGCGGTTCCGGTATGGGCGCTGTGTACGAACATATCGGAAATAAATTTCTGGAACACTTGCGATTTCTTCAAACGTAATCATAGCAAACATTTTCTTATATGTGTATGTAACTGATTATAAAAATATTGTTGTGTGTGGAATGCGATCTATTAACGTACGCAAATTAATAACGATTTCATATCATTAAATATCGATTAATTTAATTTATATTAACTCCGTTAATGTATTATAGTATTGAACTATTTCACTGATAATTTAGGTCAAAGTACTTACGTATAGTTGTTAAATCTGACGGGAGCACTGCAATAAAATATTTTCATTACTGCCCGTACTTCAGATTTATGCATTTTGTCATTAGAACTTACAACTACGCTTAATATTGTCAATATTTCTGCGTTACTTTCTAAAGTAGAAGAAACTATTTTTTGACTTTTTTTAAATTTCGTATTCCTATTATGTACGTTTCCCTGTTGTTTTACTTTCTGTGAAAGGTTAATTCTTTAGGGCTGGCACCCGCACTACTCGTAACTTATTTTCATGCTTACGTGCAAAGATGCGAGTAGAACGTATATTTCGTTTACAATAACAACTATTAGAACAACAATATTACCACACGTGGGGCTCTCCTCGCAACTTATCCTCACATCGGGCGTGAACCCGAATGAATACTGGCATATGCATATTTGGCATGGGTTCAATGGGTTTTGGAATGGAGTGTTCGTGGGGAGCGGATCACAACTCACTGCGAACATGATAATGCGATTATTAACGTTAAAAGTAATTTATTGCCGCAGCCAGCTGTGCTGGCACTTAAATGAGAAGCATTGCGCCGAATGCGCTGACTGCGCCTTAAATAAGAAGGAATTATGGTAACTCCGCTGTCGCAAACAGAACATTGATAGTTGCTTACTTCGTGACATGGCAAACGTTTTACGTACTAACATTGTAATTAAAAACGAATAATTTCAAATTATACGAAAAGGCAAGGCAAGGCAGGCAAAGAGTGCAATTAATTTACCTAACATGGATTTTGTTTGTGTGTGTTTTTGTGAGACAATATGTATGTGAGAAATGAGTTCATACAATTAAACTGTTTTATTACTCTTGGTCACATTCGTATAGTAAGTTAAATAAACCTACGTTGGAATATAAATAAATGCGATGGGATAAAAAATCCCCATATTGTGCTGCGGCTGTCAAGTGAGAGATAAGGCATCACGTGTGACATAATATATGCACATATGAGTTGACAAAGAACGTAAAGCTTGACAAAGATATCTGAATGTCAACGTTGATCCGGGAGCAATCACGTGCGTCACGTCCTATATTTCATATGTGAAGTAACATTTAGGATAACGATATTTTTGCCGCGGCACAAGATTTTTTATGACATTAAAAGACAAGAATAAATATTGATATTTTGGGGGCACAAAT
The DNA here is from genome assembly GCA_018237605.1 of Apyrrothrix (Melanopyge) sp. n. Burns01. Taxonomy (NCBI): domain Eukaryota; kingdom Metazoa; phylum Arthropoda; class Insecta; order Lepidoptera; family Hesperiidae; genus Apyrrothrix; species Apyrrothrix (Melanopyge) sp. n. Burns01. The sequence continues at coordinate 10,215 of DVPD01000117.1, forward strand.
GTAAATATTTTCAAGGAAATTGTCGATATATCCCTCAGAGTAAACGCTGCGGCAGTGGAAACATTTTCAACACGAATGAGCCGTAAATAAACGTAACAGGCAAATAATTCAGATATGGTTAAAGTACAGAGGAATAATATGATCAAAATAGTCATACCTTCAGGTTCGGGGGTTAATTCTGGTATCAGTGGAAAAGACGGAATAGGTTGCGGTGGAACTGGAGCAGGTACGGAACAAAGATCGCATTTCACACAGACTGGAGTCAAATGACCAAGCTGAGAAATACACGCGCATATCAAACACTCGAATCCTGTTGACCACAGGTTGTGAAATTCGCCCTCCTTGGAACATATTTGAACATTTTCTCCACCTGTAAATGCAAGTATTCGTTGGGTTACATCCATAAGCCTAGTTATATCTATACTACTAACTGATTGCCTCATTGGTGGAGTGGTTGAGTGGTTCGAATCCCGGTCGGGTACTATTGGATCTTTATAACTTGAAATTTATAGTAGTAGTAGAAGTAGTGGCTCGGAGTCCGGATTTGTGCCCGGTGTATGCCAATAGACTCGCCACCTGAAATGTGGGAGTGTGCTTCACTTCTCTCCCTACCTTTACGGGGATTACAAGCGGAATTTTACGTTTATATCAATAAGACCAGTTGTATCATAAGACTAGTTCTATTAATAAGACTGGTTATTTTAATAAGACTGTTCAATTCCGAAAGAGAATACAATACAAAAGAGATCTTACCGAATATGATTTTGATACAAACCTTGAAATTAATAAGATTAGAGAAAGACTTGCTCTTACCGGGTACAACATGTGGCATTACGTATAAATCATCGGGAATTAACCAGGAATTGACACCTGCGAAACAGTTTTTATCTCAGTTATTAATACGTAAATTATTATGTAATCATTACAGTACAACAGTATTTGATGTTTTGCTTATAAATGTGCTTCATTTGTTGCTATTAATACTTAAAAAAATATTTAACAGAGCAATTTTTAATACAACTACTTACCAGCGAAGGTATTTGCTGCAGCAATATTTATTTCATCTGCGAAAGAAAAGACCAAATATTTTTTAAATATTTTTGTAGAAAAATGCAGTATATTTTATTTAATATTCAATGTATTAACTTACTTTCAATATTAGCAAAATTTTGAGCATTGGCTGTATATTGGGCCTCCGTTAAAGTTGATCCTAGATTGGAACTAATTGGGCCATGGACTCCAAAGTGGCTAGGCAAAGAATCAAAATTTGGTGCGAAGCTTAACCCTGATTGAAAATTTGTTCCTGTATGATAAGCATCTGCATCTACTGACGAAAGTGCAGAATTTAAATATCCTGTGTTGAATGAACTTCCTGCACTTAAACCTAGACCCAATCCTGAACCAAGTACTTGTTCATGAGTGTCCGTTTCTGCTAAATTGAAACTAGAGTCAAATCCTGTTGAAAATGTATGAGTATCACTTGGAGCTACTTGCACTATTGAGCCAGAACCAAAATAACCTGATCCGTAACCTTCATGCCCCATTCCTAATGCAATTGCCTGGGCAAGTGCATCTGCTTCAGATGAACTATAACTTGAACCGTATACAGAATCAATTATTTTATTATCCGAAGTTTGTACAAAATTTGACCCATACCCCTGATTGAATGCTACCGGATTAAAGTTACCCAATCCAAAAGTGTTAGCGTTTGCTTGAGCCTCGGCTTGGGAATGAGCGAAACTCGATCCTCCACCTAAATATTCCGAGATGTAAGGTGAGCTGTGATAGGTTAACCCTGAGAGTGCTTGATCATTAATATTTTTTTGAGCCTCGGTTTGGGAATGAGCGAGACTCGATCCTGCGCCATAGTGTTGAGAGACGTAAGGTAAACTGTGATAAGTTAACTGTGCGAGACTTTGGTCATTAGTGTTTGCGTGAGCTTCGGCTTGACTATGAGCGAGATTCGATCCTGCACCAAAATATTCCGAGACATAAGGCGAATTCTGATAGGTTAACTCTGCGAGTGCTTGAGCATTGGCGTCTGCTGCTGTTGATGCATAATTTAAGCCAAATCCTGTTCCTATACTTTGGCTCTGAAATAACGGATCATCTTCCCCGTAACTTGAGACTAAATTTTGTCCTGGATTATAGGAACTGAAAGGACTATAAGAGTTTGATCCAAACATAATTCCATAGTTTTTCGGGTACAGTCTTGTATTGAGTCCCGAAAGTAAGCTAAGGGCTGACCGGTCATCGGAGTCTTCTTCATTGAATTTGTACCCTTCGTCGTTTGATGTGGGACCATCTTGTAAACCTGGTAAATTAAACATGTTATCAATAATATTATACTATACGTTTCCGTGCTTATTCCCATAAAACACTCTCATTATGACTAGTTAGTCTTATTATTTTTACTATCATCATACATTCAACAGATAGTTAATAGCTTGACGTACGACTTATGAGCATAAAAACATCAATTACGCACCTGTCTTGGGATCTTCTGAATTTTGAGCTTCTCCTAAAGTAATATTTCCTACAGATAACAGGAAGGCTAGGAAGTATAAGCTCCCAAGTATGCCCCCCTGCATCTCTTATATTGCCTGATATCTTCACTCCACTTTTAAATCTACTTTGATATGCCGAACGACGTTACTGGAGTAGATTGGGCGATTTCCATGTTATACCCTTATATACGTTCTCTAATTTTCCATGAAAACCATTCGGCATATTGATTTATGACTAATACATTAAGAACAACAATCTTAATCCGCTACAACTGAACGGTTATTCGTTATAGATGTTAATTTTATTTGTTAAATTAAAAGTTGAGATGAACGGCCATAAATGGACTAACAAGAGAGTAAACGAGGTCTCGGAAATATTGACCCAATCATGATATTAGAGCAATTAATTTTTTTTTCACTTCGTAACAAACCGGTTATCGCAAAATATTATTGTTTAAAATTATTTATAAATGTTGCATCTTCTGTATTATTTCGGTAAAATCAGTGCAGAAGCAGCAACCGACGTCAAATACACATTTCTGAAACTCAGATATCGTTTTAAATGGACCTCCCCTAAGTGCGAGCACGGTTTGGACTGTCACTTGCAGGCCCCAGACAGTTGTCACTGCAAATATAATTGCAGCAACATAGAAGCGTTGCTAGATTTAAAAGATAAGCTTTCTATATCATTGAAATTCTAGGAATGTCAGATCCATCTTGTTTTATTCTACAATTATGCAAAATGTGTGTTTTTGTAACTGGTGTACATTTGTCGATTAAGGAATAAACCTTTTTGCAATGCCATAATATTCTGACATATGTATATGTACATACATAATAATATATATTTCTGTATTATGAGTTGCCTGTACAAAATCGCTATTAAGAAATAAGACCTTCTATCATTTAGTTTATTTTACCTGTGTGAATTTTAATATCACCTTTGACGTATCCATTAGTCATTTCACTTTAATAAAAATTGAATATGAAATTAAAAAAAACAAATAAAATGAAAATCACTTTACTGTAGCCTAGAACTTCATTGTCAAATATGTGAATAGCATCCAGTTTCACTGTACTTTTACTAGGCGAATATAACTTAGCTGAACTAGAATTTTTCTTAATTAGGTGAAAGGAAAAAACTGAATTAAACTCTCCTATTTTAATCCCACTAAATCATTTATTGCTAAAGTGTGAAGCGTGATATTGTCTTTTACAATGCTTGAAATGTTCAAAATACATCGGGTCCATTGTACGCGCGTTGGTCAGGAGATCGTTTCTGTGCGCTCGACTTGAAGGTTATTCTGAAACAAGACAATATTATATTGGATAGTTTAAGTGACTTAAATATTAATGTACAGTTATAATCTAATTGTAAGTTGCTACCTATAATCTAATGTTATGATCTGACTGATCGGATGAACGTGGTCAGTTTCATTGTATGATTAAATGACCCAGGGACATATTTATAGGTTGATTTTGAATCATCATTACATCTCTCTCCTGTATTCCAGGCCAATATTTCTAATATACTTATA
>DVPD01000118.1:0-14249 GCA_018237605.1 Apyrrothrix (Melanopyge) sp. n. Burns01
TAAACACTCGTGATACAAGAATACAAGAAATGGAAAATCTCTTAAAAGATTATGAAATGCAAATATTAAATTATGTCAATACCTTGCAACAAAAAGATAAAGAGATAAATGAATCTATCAACCAAATTACAAAACTGAATGATGTATCACAAAAACTTAAATCAACAATTGAATTGCTTGAAGAAGAAAAAGCAAAAGATCAGAATATAGATCTTATCAAATCACTTAATATTCAAATATCTATGTATCAAAAAACATTATCAGAATATGAAGATAAATTAAAGGCTTTAGATGAAGAAAAATCTCAGTTACTGACCATGAAGACAGCGTTTGAAAACAAAAGTAATACACTTGAAGCCGACTTAAAAAGTATGGAAGCAGGTATATCAGAAAAAGAAATGTACATCAATGAATTAAAAACGCAACATCAAAAACATATAGAGGAATTATCTGCCATCAAAATTCAAGCTAAAGAACAAGATGAAGAAATTCATGAAATAAAATTGCAGTTAAGAAAGGAATCTATTGAAAATGAGAAATTACGTACATTGTTACAAGAAAAAAATGATGAATTAATAAATATTAATGAGAGATATGAGAAAGTCAAGGAAAGATTAAGTGCTGCATATGCGGAGAACCAAAGACTTAGTGATAAGGGTACTGCGATTGAGGAAAAAAACAAAGAGTTAATGGAAAAATTAAAAAAATTTGCTCTTAATAACAAAAAGAAAACTGAACTATTTAGAAATTTAGAACGCCAATATGATGATGTGCAAAAAGAAATCTACAAGAAAGATCGTGAGATAAGTCGTTTACATGCGCAAATTGATCCAACGCTCCAAGATAAGTGCAAAGAACTCGAAGAACAATTCAGTGTCATTTCTCATGACAAAATTAAGCTGCTCGAAGAAATAGGAAAGTTACAAGATGAAAACGCGGAAAAATTGCAAAAAATAACGAAAATTAACACGTCACTTGATATATTAAATAAAGAATTTTATTTTATGAAGGAAGAAAATTCTAATCTTAAAACTCAAAATAAGGCTTACAGTAAAAAAATAGCTGAATATGAAATAGATCAGAAGAATAATGCTAATTACCTAACTAAAATTTCATGTTTGGAAGCCGAAATTAAAAAGAAAGAATCTTCTATAGAAGATTTATCTTATGAACTCAAAAATCAAAAAGAAACCTTAAACCGAGTACGATTAGGGCATACCGCAAAAGTTCAGGAATGTGAACTATACCGCGAAAATCTAGAAATTGAAATAGAAAAATATAAGAGTCGGATAAGTCGTCTCGAGCAGACCGTTTCTAAAATGGAGAGTAGTCGAGTATCCTTAGAACGTAAAGCAGATCATTTAGACAATCAGTTACAAGAAAAGCGACGAGCCTACAGACAATATTCTAATCAAGAAGATGAGCTAGTTTCTAGATTAGCATATCTCATGGATAATGACAGAGTAATTGAAAAACAACTTTATGAAACAGATATGGAAAATCAAGAACTTCACTTTAAAATGCAATATATAAGCGAAGAATATTCAGAAATGCAAAATACTTTTTCTGATATACAAGATTACTGCAAAGTGTTGGAATGTAAAGCTAACCGACTTGATGCAGTGGAATCTGATTTAACATTATGTGAGTCTAAAATTAAAGATTTGGAATCCACTGTTAAACGACTAACTAACGAAAATCAAGCTTTAACAGAAAACAAGAATAAAGAAATTGATGAACTGGAGTCAGAATTTAATATACAAATAGAAAATGCAATTAAAGAAAAAAAGGAACTGAGTGAAAAATATGAAAAACTACGAGAACGCGAGATTCAATTAGAGTCGCAACTTCATGAATATCAAATTAATGTAGATGATCTTAGAATTAACATTAGAGATCTATCCGCTGAGAATCAAGCTTTGGTTGAGAAATCTACACACAAACCAAATGCATCAGTGCCAGACTATGCAGATCACTATGTAAGTGAGATTAATAAACTTCATTCTGTTATTAATAGCAAGAATGAAGAAATAATAGAACTAACTAATAAATTGCAGTCCTTGCAAGCAGATAATACAATAAACTTGAAAAATTTAGAAATTTCTGAGCTGACTGAGAAACTGCAGCATTCCTCCTTACAAATGAATAAGTATATTGCTGAAGTAGATTCTCTGAAAGTTGGCAATCAAGATCTTATTACAAAGCTACACCAAAAAGAAGAACAAATTAAGCAGTTACTGGAAAAGAAAAAAATGTTCTTTGAGATGAATATTCCTAAAACTGAGGGATTAACTATTTCATCCACTATTGAAGATATAAGTGATGACCAAAAGGTTTCTGATATATCAGAGCTTCAATCACAAATTGTTTCTAATACAGCAACTGATTGTTTTGATACTTCACCTCCAATTACGAAAACAGCAAATAACAATTTACAAGCTTCTCCGTCTGGTACTGCAACAGGAGAGGTTATAGAACCTTTAGTGGTTTCTAAGAAAACTTACCTTTGTTACGATAAGGATGAACCAGCTAGAAAAGATATAGATCCTTTTAATTCAGAAGAAGGTTGGGGTATAGACGTTAATGAAGAAACTATAGACGACACACCAGGACTTTTGGATTTGCATAAAAATATACAAAAGCTTAATGAAGATAATAAAAAGCTTAAGGCTGATTTGGATGTTACAAATATGAAACTATTGAAAGCTCTAAAAAAATTGAAAGAGTTAAAGAGTTCTAATGATATGTTGACTAATGAATTAAATATTACGAAGCAAATATCGCAGGCTTCTGTGTTGGATATGGCGATAGAAAGTGAAATGTCAAGTAATCTCGAAGAATTAGAGAAAAAAATACAAGAACTGAATACTGACTTGATGAAAGAAAAAAGAGAGAAAGAAGCTCTTAAAAAGCAAAATGAAGTTTTTAAAAATGCAAACGATAATTTAATAGAAATTAAAGAAAAAATGCATAATGACATAGAATTATGGAAATATAATTTTAAACAAGCGAATGATAAAATTTCTTCCTTACAATGGGGAGCAGAAACCAAAGATAACACCAATTTTTCTTCTGTATCCTCTATACACTGTTTCAAAAATAAAGAGCCTTCCGATGAAATAGTAAAACTTGAGAAAGAAAATGAAGAACTACAAGCCATGATTGATAACCTTAATTTACAAAATAACAATTTATCAAAACAACTAGTACAGCTAAAAGATGATCTAAATAATAGTAAAAAAGAATTAGAGACTCATTTAAGAGTGTGTGATAGCGAAAAAAACAACTTACAGCTGCAAGAGGTGCAAAACGTTAATAAAGAGTTAAATAAATATAAAAATGACGCAGATAAACAAATAGAAGAGTATAAACACAAAATTGACGACGCTGTAAATAATTTAAAGGAACTTAAGTTTTTCAATGAAAACTATCAAAAGGCATCTGAAGAAAAGAAAAATATTCTGTTGGAAGAAATATCAATTTTAAAACAAACTCTTAACGATTTGAAATTGGAAAATAATGAATTACAAAATATCAATTTAAAACTAAGTAACACGGAAGATCAAAGCATTATATTACAAAGTAAATTTGACAACGCACAGGAAATAATAAACACCTTAGAAAGTAAAAATAATGAATTAATTCAAAAAGTTAAGGCCCAAGAAATAGTAATCACGGAATTAGAATTAAAAATTCAAAACTTAAAAATTGAAAACGATCAATTATTAACGACTGTTGCTGAGCTACGTGGATCAGTATCAAGTGCTGTTGATCAAAGAGGATATGAAATAGCAGAATTGTGGAAACAGCATTTAGGGCAAAGAGAAGGAGAATTTCTGAAAGTTGAAGAAGAATTACGAAAACAACTAGCTGTTTCTGAATCAAAATATGAGCAGTTGTTGGATAAAATGCAAACATCAAATCAAGAGGAAGCAGAAAAAATAGTAATTTTTGAACAAATTAAGTCACTGCAATTCAAGTTACAAGAAAAAGAAGAAACTCTCATAAGTTTACAAGAAAAATATTCTAATGTGATGCAACAATTGGAAATGCTACGCGCTGAAATGGACGATGAAAAGCTTTTGCATGAAAATAAAATACTTGAGAAACAAGAAGAATGCGAAAAAATAATTAACCAATTTACTATTCGTAACCAGAATCTTTTGGACGACATCGAGAAAGCTGCAAAATCTCATGAAAGTGAAATTTCATCTATCAAATTGAAAAACGAAAACCTAAGTAATCAAATTGAAGAGTTGAGCAATGCTTACGAAATACGGATTCTAGATTTAACTAAACAAATTCAATTAAAAGATAATGAAATTTATCAAAAAACCCATGAATTCACCAGTGTCTTAGCACAGAGAACAGAAGAATTTGATATGATTAGGTCACAGTTGCAGGAATATGAAAAGAAAATTGAAGATTTGGGTTTTGAAAAAGAATCGGAATTGGCAGTTTTAAGGCTAAAAATACACGATACAGTTGATAATTATGAAAGTAATAAAAGTAAATTGGAAGAAGAGAAAAATAGCTTAGCAAAGGAATTAAATGACAAAATAGTAGAGTGTACTAATCTAAACAAGATAGTTACAGATCTAAGAAAATGTGTAGAAGAATATTCTACCAAAGCTGTGGAGTCACAAGCAACTTTAGAGAATCAAGAGTTAGAAATAGTAGCGTTGAAAGAAGAAATATCTAATTTGAGTGATATAATTAAGACATCGAACAGCAAAATAGATAAACACGTGACATTTGCCTCCGACACCCAACAAGATAACAAACTAAATGAAAAAACCGAAACTTCTTTAAATAAAGGACTTCTGGACGCTGTTCCTAGAGCTGAACTAGATTTGGCATTATACATGTTACATCAAAGAGACGTACATTGTGAGGAACTTACTATGGAGTTGACACGATTGTTAGAAGAGAGAGATACGCTTCAGTTGAGACTCTCGGACAGCCTACGTTCTGTAGAAGAATTAAAGATGGAATCAGGTCTAGGACTGGATACTCCTGGACATGATGTTATTACACAGTTGCCGTCCACGAGCGAAGAAAAGGAACACCAAATAGACAGACGACGTTCCCAGACTTCCCGAAGTAGTAGCATAAGTGACCATGATTCAGAAAAACCGAATTTGCAAGCCAAGTAAGTATAAAGCATTAGACAGTTGCATGAAAAAAAACTTTATAAAAGACCGAAGGGAGTTACGTACATACATATCGTTGGTTTTGGTGTGAATTATTTTATCTCATTAAATTCTCATAAATTTTATATCAGGTTGTCGGAACTGCGCAGTATTAAACATAGTCGAGACGTGCGATTGCGTCACGACAGCGAACAACGGCAGCTGGGTATGCGTTTGCTTCATCGTGATGTCGCCAACCTGCCTCCGGAAGCTGTGGACCAGCTTACCCAAGCCCACCACACGCTCAGTGAGTGCTCTTTTGGAAGCTATGTATCGATTTTAGTATAGTGATTAATATAGAACATAAGTAAGGTTATTGGGCGAGTTTTGATTCAAAGAAGTTAATTGAACCTCTTATTTACCGTTTTATCTTACTGATATTACCGTTTCTTCACAGCTCGTGACTCCCAAAGCACTCCCACAGTACTTCTTAATTGGCTACGCGGCAAAAGCACTCCCAAGGTGGTGCACATGTGAGTTGCAGTTTTATATAGGTAGATTTCTGTATAGATTTTTATATTCCATTATCTCTAAGATAAATACATAACGATACGTTACTTAATGGCTATTTTACCACTGTATTTCGATTCGTTTGCCACTACTGTATACAATTTGAAAATGTTTTGAAAAATATTTTGTACAAATTGTTCACTTACTTGCGAGAAAAGAACGAATAACCTCGACAAGTGGCCGTCACGACCACGTGCACGTTTCATTAATTGTATAGTCAATGTGTATTGAGTAAAGTGACAGTACCTTTTAGATTTATGGTTGTTAGGAACAGTTTGTGTTTAATGATTTAAAAATCAGTTTGTATTTTATGTAGAATTGATACACTATTTAAAATGATATAAGTGTTTAGATTGTACAGATTCATAAAAACCTTAGCCTTTTTCCATAGATTAAACTAAAGAGATGTAAAAAATTTTACGGATCCTCTAATAAGTGTTCTGACATTCTCTTGAACTTGTTATCTTCAAAGTCGTACAGAGAATGGTCCTGTGTTCAAAACAAAGTACGTATTTAACTCACATATAAACGTCTTTTTAAATGTATTTATTGCTTCTTTCCTATTTCTCCTCTGATGTTATCCCACTTAGCATTCATAGCTGCAGGGAACCCAGGCAAATTGTATGGGTCAGCTTGGTAAGAGTGTTTGCATTATTGGAAAAAACAGCTTTCGCAGGTTGCGCGAAACTTCAAGTATCAATACGTGCTACATAGTAATGAAATCGCTTGTTCAAATCCCGCTAAAATGTAAAGTTTCTTGTAATCGTACTATATTTTAATCGCGTTAGATTCTTTTTCATATCTTTTCGTACGAACGTACCTTGCGACTTGTCTTTACAGAAACTATCTTTCTACATATTATCTTTTTTAACTATCTATCGCCTTATGAGTGGATCGACTGTACATTTACCCAATATTAGGACGCCTCTTATCTTCTTACCTTTCATTTAATCTAATGATTACATGCCAATATTTCGTAGCCTGAGTGTATCGAAGTTGTGAGGCTTACGACTGGAAGTCACGTGTTTACTTTCTTCGGACTCTTCACAAAACAGTTCATGTCACTTGACTCGTGTAAATCTATCCTGATGTAGTATCAATACTTAGTGATTTTAATTCAAATTCCATTATAACGAACGAACGATATCGAATAATATAATTTAACAGTTAACGTTATTAGTAGTTTGCATTTAAATTAGTATAATACGCATAAGCAGTGTTGGACACAAAAAAAATTACGTAACCACAAGGCACTTAAAATGTACCGTTAATCGGCTTTTGTAATTTTTTTCTAAATGGAACGATCTCCATCAGTTTATTTATTATTAATAATACTTGACAGGCTACAAAATGTTTTGTTCATAAAATTACTTCCATCAATATAGGTTTCTTTGCTACGAATTATTAGGTGATTGTTATTATGTATAATAAAAAGTTAACAGTAATTTATTATTGCCCGTAATTCCAAAGTGATAATATTTCCAATGAATATCAAAATTGTAAAATCATTTTAATAAATATAGATTTTTTGAAATGTGTGTTTTATTTCTGATATGGAGAATATTAATATTTTTCATTTGTATTTGATCCCGAATTTGGGTTCAGTTTATCTCACAGCTGTGACCACAATATGCAGGAATAAGCATCCTGACCCTATTTCAATTAATTAAAGCCACTTAAAAAGAGACATCACTCTTTTTCTATTAATGTACTCGGTTAATATGTTGAACCATTTGTTAAGTTCGCTTATTAGTTGTCATATTATCATTGTTGTTGTAACATTGAAATTTGTAATATTGAAATAAATCAAAAAAATTAATATAATTTACTTTCACATTGCTTGCTATTAATGTACTTACCACAATTTATCACCATAGAAAGTCTCTAGGTATTCAGTGTACATAACATCACGCCTGTAATCCCCAAAGAGGTAGACAATAGTTAGTGAGCCTATTGCCATTCAAACCCAGACTCCGAGACATTACCTGAAATGTTAAGTTAGAAAAATCCAATAGCACCCGAACCGGGATTTGAACCCAGGACATCTCGTTCGGCAGTCGCGCTTGCAACCCCTCTAGGAATCACCCATGGGGCATTAAGTGTAAATGCATGTAATAGAGTAAAGAAAATGTTTCCGAAACCTGCGAGCATGTATGAAGAGAGTGATGAATATAGAAGATCCGTGGCAGGTCTGTAGACAGAGATATTTGGCACTCGATGCTTTCTACCTACCCCGTCAAGAACACTGCGTGAAGATAGATATGTATGTAAAATGCGCTGAGTCGTCAGAAGATGCTCTAGTTGCTCTATCAAAAAATGAATATTTGATCTCAATAGCGTAAAGTAGCTTGTATACAAGTTAGCAGCTTTTATGCTGTTCAAAGCTTTACTTATTTTATAATAATAAACATAACACTGCGGCCAAAGGCTTGTATAATTACACGTATATTATAAAATCGCTGCACACTACACTCCAAAACAAACTGCGATTCTGTTGGAGTGCGGGTAAGATTTCTACGTTTGCTGGCAACTTTTATTAATCATCCATTTCACATAATATTTAACAAAATGGACGATTAATATAATCATGAAGTGTGGCGTATGAGTTATTTTTCGAATGTTGATAAATTCTAAACAATTGTTTCCTTCAATAAAAATGATAGGTCAGTTATACTTTTGAAATTTTTATTGTCATCGTTTAAATATCTACATCTCAACTGCAACAATTATACAATACAGAAAGTAACTTAAACATAATAATCACATATAAAATCAAAATTAACGCAACTTCGCGTGACATTGAATCTTTAGAATTTAGCTTCTTACTACATTGTGCGTTGCCATAAACTATTTAAAAATCAAGACGATTCCGCGCCAATCGCTCTATACAAAACTTTATAACCTACGTACAATATTGGAAAACCGATGTTTTCGCGATTCCTTATTAATTGTATATTACTTCATAATAGTTTATAGTACTCTTATTTCTACTAATAATAAGCCAGTCCAAAAGCCAAAATAAACATTAAGTAAGTCTATTCTGTAATGCGTATATTTTCCCACAAAACTTTACACATCGTAATTAATAGATGTATATAACGGTGTCATTTTCCACTTAATTCAGTAATATTTACTGAATAACTAATGTTACATACTTCACACAATGAATTTGTCAATAATTATATTATTTAAGCTTCAATATAACTATAATTATAATATATATATATTCTATGTAGGTTCACTCGCATATAACATTTCAATATCATTTTTACAAAATACTTTCATAGTACTGTTACTTATGGCACCGCATGCTTAGAGCATAATATATTTTATATTTACATTTAAATCTATACATCGATGTTAGTAAATATAGTTTACATTGAAAAATATATCGAAAATCTTGATAGGTTACATTGAAAACCTGATATACAATACATATAATAATAAATGGGTAGATATCGAGTGTGCCTAATAACAAGTCGCACTGAACGACATTCATGCATTCATGAAAGACATTGGACTATTGATAAATCTTATTTAATTATAATCTATGAACGACAATAAACTTCTTAAATTACAATTACCATTAACGGAGTTTAATTTCTACTTACAGTTTAGTCATTGCCTGCGCCACCCGTACTTAAATATAGAAGCAATTGAACATACTAAAAATAATTAATATCTGTGGAAACTATATCACAATTATATAAAGTAAAACCTATGTTCCCTGCCATACCCCGCCTCTTGAAGGTTCGTTAAGTACACCAAAGTGGAACTTCACTATTGCCGTTGTCTGCTTCCAATAAAATATAGGAACAATGCAAAACTTAATGTTAGGTTTCTCGAAGAATCACATTTTTTTTCTATTTTCTTCTTAATATTAATAATCCAAAGACAAATAACATAGTACCCCTAAGTTAACATATTATGACTGGAAGTGACTATGATTTGAAGTTAAATTAATATTTAAACACTATCACATTACATGTTTACTCCCTTATAATCTAGACTGCTGGAACAGTATTTCCCGACAAGGAACAATTAAATGCTTATATACAAAATTAATTATACTCGTCTATAACAAAAATATACAGCCCTTTGCCTTCTGCAAATGTATGTGAAAGCTATAAAGTATGTTTTTGATATATAGTTACAATATATGTAATTGTTAGAAACATGTTGGAATCGCCATAACTGTTCAATTGAATTGTGTGTACATGCACACCTGTGCACACGACATTCGTTAAGAGAAAGTATATTTAAGTTTTTTACTATATAAAAGCGTAATTTATTGCCTTCCCCCCGATATTTGTTATATCTCTCTGGCTCGCTATTAGTGACATTTTTATATAGTGACATATATAAACAAAATCACGTAACAACAATCGTGGAAATCGATAGGACATAAACTTAAATTCATTCAACGGTGGTCTATTTCCTGTGTACCTACCTTATATAAATACAGTAATGCAGATACATACTGTATCGTTCAATATATTCACTACAATCAAACCAACATATATTTTCTTCAACTTTGTTTAATATTACTTATAAGTAAAATAAAATTAGCTTCTCTCTCAGTGTACCACTATGATTGAAAATAAAAACACAACGGAATATATAATTGTATTATTAAATATATATATAGAAATAGTATTCAAATTTATGTTATCTGTACCTCACAACTATTCAATGTAAAAACGGAAAACGTCAACTTTGGTCCCTCGTGAACATGTCATTATTGCTAATTTTTAAACAGCTATTAAATCGATGTACAGCACCAACAAGGCACTCTGAGCTTAAGTGTGTCTTAAAAATTAAGAGGTAGTATGTAATTTCAAGAACCACGTAAACTAGACAGAAGAACAATCACATCCTAAATGTAAGATTTATATTACATATTTGATTGCTCAGCGCAACGCCTCTGAACATCATAGTTGTTAGAAACAGACTAGAGGCAATTTACAAGTAGCACGCAGGCCTTATAATTATTTAAAAAAACTATCCACAATAATGTGCTAAATCGTACATGCAGTAAGTAGGTTACTACATCTAGACACATGCAATTGTCAGTCTTGGTATCAGTCCTCGATCACGGATGCACCGTATAAGAATCGGTCTAGTTTAAAGTATTTTCGTACTAATGCACCATAATTAAAGCAAAAGTCCTCACTCCAGTCAGTGCAGTGCTCACGGTGGTGGACACCTAATCAGGTGCTAGAAGTGCACGTCCCTGACGTCAGTTGGGGTGGCGGCGTTACTGTGCGCCTTGTCTTGCGTGGGAGGGGGCGTCCACCCCGCCGCCTCCCTCGCTTGTCCGTTTGGGATCGATATGACCCCCTCATCAATAGTGTTCTGTACCATCTCTTCGATTTGTTCCAAACACGTTTGAAGACAATCCTAAGGAAGAATGTTATTAATGTTATTAAAATGGAAAATAAAAATTATTCTGCATTGTGTACAATGAAAAAAAGGTTTGATTACCAAGTCTATTCCAGTAAGATCACGTAGGCGCTGCAAGTGTCCGTCCAAGCCGAGACCTCGCAATGCAGCGGCGATGCTACAAGAAGCCAACGTGCTTGCAGAGTACAAAGTAAACTCATAATCTGTAACAATCGAAAACGTTCTTGTTACTTACTTCTTAGTTCCAAATATTAATATGTTTAAAATATTTATATTTCAGAACAAATGTGTACACTTATGTCGTGGCTCCACACCGCATTGTTGCATGTGCTTACGATTTGAATAACAAACGAGCGCATTGGCGAGCGATATCAGCTAGAAACCAGGTCACTCCATTTACGCGCCTAGGACAGTACGTTACTAGTGTAGGCCCACAAGTATAATTATGACATTAAGGAAAATCCCGTTTAGTAACCGTATGTGCTAGTGGAGCATTTTTAGTTAACAATATTTCATGTCGTGATATTTTAATCGTGATCATCGGTCGTTAAATAGACATTGTTTGAAATTTGTAAAAAGTCCCTTTCTCCGCGTCGCGGGTTGTTGGTCCCTGTCTGGAGAGTGTAGCCTCAAAGGAGCCGGCATCCGCCCTCGCGGCCGCATTCCACAGTCTGTGCCCGCGCGCCCGATTCACTCGAATATTTCTCACAGACTCGCAAAACCATTATACCTATACACATACTCTCTTTAAAAGGCTCCACCGTGGACCACTTTTGGTGTGGGCATTTCAGGTTGTATTGAACAACCTTTATTTGTACAGCCCGATAATTGACATCAAATTAAATGAGGGGAGAAAATGTCTGTTCTGATCAGGTTTCGATACCTAATTTGATGGCAAAACCGACGGGTTTGCGTCAACAAAGTCGAGTTTTGAAAACAGAAGAGCTTTGAAGTGTAATTTGATGGCTCTTCTTACTCAGACCCGCCATTAAGAATTAAATGTCCTTTTAACTTTGTTTTTTATGATATTATTACGACTTTTTACTTGTTATAAAGTATGGAATTGTAAAAAGCTGCTAAGTTTAGAATTACAGGCATTAATACAATAGTATTTTAACATGATTTTATCAGTTACCGCCAGTGGTTCGACATACATGTTAAAAAACGATAATTTAGCAGGAAAATCAGCTGTTTAACCTTGGATATTGCATTATTTCATGTTACGTACACTGTTTTAATTCTTCTCAATTATTAGCAGGCTAGCATGTTGGCTTATATTTCTATCAATCTATCAAAAGTTTTTACATGAATACGTTTAAGATAAAAGATTTGTTACAAACTTTCAAAAGCGTACATGTCAACTCGTAGACCTTACTAGCGAAGCCGTCAAGGACCTTATACCAAACATTTTTTCAGTTCTTATTAAAGGGTTACTTTTTTTTTCATTTGCGTGGCGGCATACCTAAGATAAAGGTTACGAGGGAGAAGGAACAAAAAATAAGAGATGAAACAATGAGAGCGGCCGCTCGCTCGAAGCATTTGCATAATCTGATGATAATCAAACATCGAAAAGCCCTACTGCCTCGCTCGACGCGGGACCGGTCTGGTCGGCGCCTAGCTTCTGATGAATAGCAGCGGGCAAACTATCTAGAGCAAAAGCTCCTAACTCTAACTATCCTTCTATAGTTAATGCACTGCTGTTGTAATTATGAATAACCTCTTTTACTATGACCGTTTAAATAGGTATCATTTAATTAGTAGTACAAATTTTCATGTATACATACGACCGCAAGCAATAACAATATTTGGGAATTGAATGTAATAAAAGGTACAACTTTACGTAACAGATAACCCAATGTAGGTACGAGCCCATAGACGATGACATAATCGTCGTATTATTAGCCTTGAACGTGGATGAGTAGTACCATGGTAAGTATTAACAGTCGTTGACGGTGCGGGCGGTCGCTGTTTGGCTTCTATTCGCGAGGTGAACGATCTGGCGAGGCCGCGCCGGTAGTATTCGTCCATACGTAGGCCCACCGGAGCAAATGTGCTCGCACTAAGCACGAAAACGACGTTGCCCAATATAAAGTATCTGTCATAGAGTCCGTCGAGAGAACGGAACCGAATGGCTTGATAGCAAACCATTTTACCCTCCTATTTAAATTATATGCGCTTCTTAAGGTAAGTACGAGCGTTAAAAGTAGATTAGAAGAATGAATTTATCTCCATTGAAAAGGCCCTATGGGACATGGCAGCTCACAATCCATTGTAATTTTAATAACTAAGCGACTTATGATTCTGCGAAGTAAATTATGCCATTCAAATAATGATACATAATGCGGGCCCGCTCGATATCGTGAGCTGTACCTATGCGCGCCGCCGTTATTGCAGCCGAGGGTAGTCGTGTTTGACGCAGTGTCGCCACTGTCGGCTTAAACGTACCGCTGTTCTCTTTACATAGATGTTTGATTCGGCAGATTTATTTCTACTACTTTTTACAGATTATCTTTGCAGGCAAAGCATGCGTGTTTGATAAAGGAATTACGCTAATAAAATTAATTTGAATGCCCTAATCAGTGCCAGAAGTCATCTATGCTTTACTTGTCATCTATGCTGTATATAGTGATTGATATATAAAAAGGCAAAATAATGCGATAATATCCAGCTTCGCTCGACAAGTGAGAGATTATGCCCAAGAGCATGTGAAATAAAAGAGCTGGAGCGTGAACTTCTTGGTTAAAAAAACAACACGACAACGGCGGCGAACAACAAAAACCGTTGCACAAAAACATATGATCCCATGAGGGATACGGGGGGAGAGAGGGCGGGGTGCGGGCGGGAGTCCCGAGGCGTGCTGGAATGCGCTCGGGCGAGCGGCGTGGGAGGCGCCGCCGCCGGCGCGGGCACCACACACGCGCGCCCTCAACCTCGCTCAACCCTCTCTGTAAACAAACCTATTCACATCTGACGGATAGCTCACTTTCGATGCTTCTTTCACAAGAAACCCAATTTCCAATTTGCGTGCGGTAGGTTTATAAAGAATCTTGATATATTATATAATACATGAAGTCGAACAATACCTTATATTTGCCTCACGCCTAAATTGTAAAGTTCACAAGGCGAATATATATGAGTACAAAA
>DVPD01000119.1:0-14240 GCA_018237605.1 Apyrrothrix (Melanopyge) sp. n. Burns01
GTTCGTAGTCCACAATGCCTACGGACATAGGCTGCACCAGAAGAATTGCATATATTGTGCCTTCGGTGAATTACAGCGCTTTTCACCCCTTTCTTGAAGAAGTCCTAGGGTTTTAGAAATACCTAGAAAGGAAGTTTAATCCACATTTTACATGTGCGCAGTAAAAACAAGCGTGAACACCGAACCGTGAAGAATCCAGTTGACACGAATGTATTCTTCGGCGAGGGGCAAGATAGATGGTTGATGGAAAGACGGGAGTGGATGGAAAGATGGCGGTGGATGGCAGGATGCCGATGAAGAAAGGGTGATACAGGCATTAGATCGAATAAGTTCTCGGACCAACCACCATTGTAAACCCGATAGAATAGGCAAAGGAACTCTTTGGCCATCTGCAGGCTTTGGGTTCGTTGATTCGGGTCGAGCTTTTATTAGATACGCTATTGGTTTTATTTATTTATTAGAGGTTATATTTATTAGATACGCGATTTTTATAGATACGCTATTGGTTTCGAATTAAGCTTCAATGCCTGGGGTCGTTGGTTCGGTTCGTGATGTGCACGTTTTTATGAACAATGTGCTAATGTGTGCTAAGTTGTGAATGTGTGAACGTCGTTGTGAGAGGAGTTCCGTGTCCCCTTTTTGTAATAAACAGGCTAAAATTAATTTGTTAATTTATATTGTGGATTTTATTTAATAGTTCAAACGTAACTGCTCATGTTTTAGTTGCCACTTAACTTTGTTTTATATGCCGCATGTAGTTATGATTATGTTATGAGACGAATATTTTTCAAACTGCATTAAACTGATTTTACCCCGTAACTTTGTTTTTCTAAAACTTTTATCAAGTGCTTGTAAACCGTGGCTGAAGTTGAAATTTCAGATAGAAAACAACTCGGATGGTAATATCACTTATAGTTCTTATCCAAATAATTTGTTATCATAACGAAACGAAATAAACCAAAGTATTGAGAGAGTTAGAACTGTTTTTAATGTTTTCGAACAACATCCATTGATCGCTGAAATAAAATGTGATGCTAGTGAACGGGGCGAAGAAATACTCTCCGACTCGAGGCCGGGATACCAGAGAGTCATAAGAGGTAGTAACCAAATCCGGCACTGGCTGAATACGCTATAGCATAGCCTACCTAATCTGATGATTTTCCTGACCGCCGACGGGCAGCAGCGTAGACAGTGCGAGAAGCGGTGCTTTGCGATCCGTAACCCGTATGCCCAGTGTGGGGATTATGGGCAAAAATCTCTCAGGTCGATGTTCAGCAGTGGATTATACGCCCGATGATGATAGTGAACGAGTAATGTTGACAGGTACTAACTTTGAGTACCTCTAAAAGGTAGTGTAAAGCTTTCTACAAAGTTAAGGAGGTATAAGTATAGTTAGCAACAATTAATTTTAATAGGTTGTTTGAAAATTATACATACTGCGTTCTAAAATTTGTAACCGGAATGAATACTTTTGGTTAAAAAATAAACATATGTATTATTACGAAAATGTGTTAATTAGCAAGTGCATATTTCTAAAAATCCGCATAAAGTACGTGTTGATGTACGACTCTGATCTCTCAACACGACGACGAGAGATTTTAGCCCAGCGCTGGGACACATGTGGATTACTGCCAAGAGCTTAATGTATATGAGAAATTATGAAAACATCAGAAAGTAAGGCGTATACGTTTACATCCACCAACTCTCCGTGTGTATGTGGATGATAAAATCTATGTATTTTTAAATTTTAATATGTTGAGATCTGATGGCATACGAATGCCAATTGTTTCGTCTGTGTCCAATACGTGTTATAGATAAAAGAAAAAGAGATGGCAGTAATTTAGAGAATGGCAGATTGAAATATTTACGCGAGTGGTCAGAGTTGCGCTTGTCGTGCCAACTAATGCTGAACGCCAGCGTGTACCGAATATTAATCAATTTCGAACGCCTGTGAGTAACTTATCTCGGCTAATTAATTACTAAAAATTTGTAGCTGTTGCCTAGTACGAAAACGTAAATGTATTAACAGATTATGTTTAAACGCAATAACTTGCAAACTGGATAATATTTGAATGTTACAGAGATCAAATAATTTAGAGGCTCACAATTTAATTAAAATGTGATCATAATTCTTAGCCGCACTGTATACTTGAGACGAAGAGCGAATCAAACAGTCATTCTTTGATTTCTTTCTATTAACGTATGGATAAGAGACGTAGGATCCAGGTTCCATTAGTTATGTAATAGGCAGGTATACTGCTACTATGATAAATGTGTTTTGATTTGTAGCCCGTGTACGATATTATTGGGCAGCTCTTAATCCGCAACGTGCATGAGGGTTTTCGTGCGGATGCGCTCGCAGTCCAGTGCTAGCCCGCCGCTCCCCTCCGGCGCCCGCTGCGCTTGGCACGGACACTGGGCTGAATATCACTGAACGTCCGCGCGGGGAGCGCCTTGCTCGCGCGCCAGTACCCCTCCGACCAGCGATGCTGTGCTGTCTCCGGAAATAGAGTACGTCCGACCGCCACTTGCAGTATCGCCTACTATTTGATACCGCATTCTACAACCGTTTAAATTGTGGTTAAATAGCAGTGGCCTTTAAGTGTTTTATATGTCGGCGGGTATGCCCTTAAATTATTTCACTGTATTCCTGGACGCTTTTAACCGCAATTTACCGGTTGGTGATCGACGTGAGTTGCATTCCAAGGGATTGTAAGTCACGTTAGATCACCAGTGATTTTTCCGTTCAGTGTACTTAGATGTGCATCGTGTCCGTAGATCGACCGATCGAGTGCGCGAGTGTGAGTGCAAATGACTGATAGTCCGGCTTGACGGGCTGGACTTCGACAAAATGTGGACCAAGAGATTAACATTATGGAGGTTGATGTTGTGTGTACTGTTCACCGTGTCGGCGCTCGCGCTCGCGGCGAGAGGTGAGTCCGGAGCGAGCGACGCGCGAGTGGGAGCGCTCTGCGTCACCACGTCGTGGCTATTTTCAGCCTAACTTTGCGATGAAATTATGTAAAAAGCGCGTTTGTCCGCTATTTTTGGCGATAACCTTAAGCGAGAATTGAAATGACAAAGCTCCAGTTGCCTAGATTTTATTGTTCCAATGCCGGCTTCATGGTGAGAGTTCATTATCGGCGGTAGTTTCGTGCAGCTTTTAGGCAGACAGACTGAAGGCAGCAAAGCTACACAAATAGAAATACAGGGATTTGTCGTTATGCGTCGCCATCTTGTGAAAAACGATAGGATCGTGACGACATTATAAAAATGCGAAACGGAAATAGGTCACATCACATTTTTTTATACACTTATTTGACTCATAATGTATTACGTTGGCACAGTGTTACAGATAAATTTTATTAGTATTGTGTTGTAATAGATACTATCTAAGAAAATTAAGAATGAACCAGGAAATTCAGCTTCTGAGACCAGAAAATTTTGTTATATACTATTTGCGTAATGTTTACGCATATATCTGTGAAAACCATTTATTCAACAAATTATTCTATTTGTATTTCATTCATAAACAGTATTGAAATTTGTGACTGTTACCCTGCTAACTGTTTTAGCATATTTAAAATTAGCCGACTAATTCAATGACTAGTAATACCCAACAGAAACAGAGATTATAGCACAGAATGTACCAAGGTTGAACTTTTAGGTCAGCTATTTTGAATAAGATTGTTTCGTTGATTGAAAGCTTTACTGTAGCTATGCACTGTTGTTTCTGTATGTTATTAAATAAGAGGATGAAAATATTACATAAGACCATGCAAGCAAATGTCTAACTTCCATAGTAAATTGATAGTTAGATTCTGAAAATATTGCTAGTTGGGCTGCTGTTGCTCTCTTATTGACGATCAAAGCGCACGATTGCCAACGAATACTTTTTTTAATTTACAGGGAATAGACGGAATTTTTCATGAAGTTTTAACTATATTTATATTTACAGATTCTTTCTGATTCTCTCGGAAAATTGTATTCTCTGTAATAATAACAGAAAAATATTATGTCTTATAAGATACGAGTATATGAAAGTAGCAAGTCAGTTTCATTTCAAATAGAACTGAATCAATTACAAGGGACGTCAATTGACGTCATTGTTTTGTTTCCGTCAAGGTTTACACGGACGACAGCACGAATGTGGGACGCGATTTTCGCGAGAACAAGTTTTTTCAATTGCTGTCATTAATTATAGTTTTATCCACGGGATAAAAACAACGGCAATATTGCTTACCATACTTAGAGCTTGACACTTTTATCTTGTCCAAATTAATAGACTACCTACTCAAATGAAATCTATTAGAGGATTTTTTTATTAACCAATCATTTAACTACATTAAATTGTTTGGTAGAAAATTTAAGTTATATTGTGATACTACAGCTTCACAGTTTTTTAAACTGTCCTATTTTTACTAAAAACTATGTCCTTCTTTACTATTATGAGTATAGCTACCTATTTGTTATAGTTTTAAAACCCAAAAATTCTTCATGTCGTTACTGGCTGAGTGATTCTTATTTCGAAAATAAAAACGAAGCCTAGGCAATGAAGTTTAGACGCCGTGGCGCTTATGCTTACAAACATTATTATTTTTGCAATTATTATATGAATATCCTCTATCTCGAAAATAAACATATGAAGTAATGTAAGAAAACTCCAATAATAATATCTGCAATGTTGAACTATTAGCTTCACTTTAGATCAGAACAAATTACTACTCAAAAAAATAAATGTATCTTTGCTAGTTAAATAATTATGCTTACAACGTTCATCTATTTCGATGTCGCCTTGAGCTTTGATGGTTATACTATCTCAGATTGATTGATAAACGACGTTTAAAAAGCCATCGTGATGAGGAAGAGCGTGAAGAAATCTTTGACAAGAAAATTACATTTATTTTTGAACTTTATATTCGACACTATAATCTTTCACAACCTAAGGCTATTTAGGTTTTTCAACTTGTTATTTAGTCTACAAACAGGCCGTCCTTTATGAATGCAAGATGGAAATGGCAGAATAAGCAGCAAGGATTCATATATTAACACGCTATAGTTGAAATAGGAGATGTTTTGAATAATTGCGAATAAATAATGAGAAATGTATTATGTAGTTGTATATTTTGATTATTATAAATAAATCTACTAACTAAGCTTTAGAAAAAAATATTAAGCTTTCGAAATAAAGATTGAACTGTATTAAATAACAACCTTATTGGTCTTGGAATTGTCGATGTTTGTTGACGATTCGGTAAACAGTGAAGCCATCTTTCATGTGTTACGTGGTTAGGGAAAGTATTTCGTTCATAAGATTTTTGGTTAATAATATCTGTCTAACATCAAGGATGAATAACTACCTCCCGTAATAAAACACGTAATTGTAATTTCTGGAAATATTATAGCATTCTTCAATCTTGTTGTAAGTATTTCGTAAAAGTGACATTATTTTCAGTTTTATTTAAAATCAGTAAAACGTATTAAGATTATTTAAGTAAACTTGCCTGCCTCGTTGGTCATGTTGGTTGCACGCGCGACTGCCGATCGAGAGGTCCTGGGTTCAAATCCCGGGTATTGGTTTGTTATAGCTAGAATTTCTAACTAAAATTTCTAGTAGTTGTTCGGAGTCTTGATTTGTGCCCGGTGTATGGCAATAGACTCACCACCCATTCCATAACGGGACGTAAATGTAACTGATGAAATGTGGGAGTGTACTACACTCCTCTGCCTACCTCTTCGGGGATTACAGGCGTGGTGTGATGTTACGTTAAGTAAACTTTTCCATCAAGGCTATAACCTAGTGAAGTCATTGGAATTTTCTTTGAAAAAATATTTTTACATACATTACCAGTCTGATATCACTGCTAGACATGGGCTTTACCTAAGGAATTTTTGCCCATCATCCCCACGCTTTGCATGCAAATTGGAGAAAAAATGAGCAATGCAGATTTTTTATTTTTTTTTGTATACTTTTCAGCGGATGACGACGTACCTTCAGAATCACAATGCCGTCCATATATCGAGAAAGCGTTAAAAGAACTTGAATCGGGAGATCACGAATCAGGTGTGACTTGATAGTATTTAGTATTATTTATTGCTGGTTTAATCTTGTACATGAATCGACAAACTATGACGGGTCGGGTACTATTAGATTTTTCTAATTTGAAATTCCTAATAGTCGCCCAGAGTTTGGATTTTTGCACGTTGGGAGGGTTGGTTAATTAAAAATTCCTATTTTCCTAGATTCGGCGGAAAAAGACAAATCCACTGAAGCGAATGTTGAAGATGATAGCAAAGAGGTAACATCTGCTGAAGATGGAGGAGGAACAACTGAAGAAGGGAGTAAGGAGGATGCCGACAGTAAAGAAAACACAGAGGAAGAAGATGCGCCATCAATAGAAGTAGCCGACGAGCCGTACGTATCTCAAGCATCTCACGAGCCCGAAGGTGGCAGTCAAGGCGAAGATGACTCGAAAGAGGATGTAGAGAGTGCTGAAGAACAGGAAGCTGCTAGCAAAGAGGACGCCGAAGGAGACAGCAAGGAAGACGCATCTGCTGAAGAACAAAAATCCGAAAATGGTATGTATATCTTTAAGACATTACTAGTTACTATTTCAATTTGGATTAGATTTCTTTAATATTGAATACTGAATATTGAATAATAAAATATTGGACATATTAAAAACTCATAGTACCATCGCCAATAATATAACAGAAGTAGGAGCCATACTGGAAAGTTGTGAACCAAACATTAGAATGTTAACGAAATTGAGAATCATAGATAGTGGGAATTTGTGATAAAAACCTGAAATTTATATGTTAATGATGCAAAACAATCGGTGTTCATCATTTAGTTTTATTACTAAAAGTAATGTTTTTGTACTTTTAT
This sequence comes from Apyrrothrix (Melanopyge) sp. n. Burns01, assembly GCA_018237605.1. Classification (NCBI taxonomy): domain Eukaryota; kingdom Metazoa; phylum Arthropoda; class Insecta; order Lepidoptera; family Hesperiidae; genus Apyrrothrix; species Apyrrothrix (Melanopyge) sp. n. Burns01. Next base: position 6,890 of record DVPD01000119.1, read on the forward strand.
CCTGCCCGAATTTCAAATGCTGGATCATATAATCCGGACAGCACCATTCCTGAGCGGGCTCCATTAGAACCTCTGGCCGGGCGTTGCTCACATATACCTATTCTAGTGGGTCTAGCGACTTGGTGCAATACATTTTGGGGTGTGATTATAAGCCGTCTTAAGTAATAATTATCAGCAGTTATCGTAAGTTAACTGTGTGAGAGGCCTGACTTTAAAACTGCTGATAGTATTAGTGCCTCAACACAGTGCATAACATGCGTTATTAACATATCGTGTAGATTTGCTTAGTGTTCGTCAATGCGCACTTGCTACGTGATCTGCTATTGCTTTGAATAAAAGTGAAGGGAAATCAGTGGTAAATAATGGCAAATATAAATATTTTCTACTAACAACATAATTAGCTGTAAAGGTTAAAGGTTTCAAATATTTCTTACAGAAAGTGGCGAAGACACAGGCGAGCAAGCTGACGATGAATCCGGTAGCAAAGAAGACGCGCAAAAAGAAGAAGAAGATAGTGTAGAAGTTACTCCGGAAAGTAAAGAGGATTCCAAAGAAGAAGATGATAATGAAAGTAAAGAAAAAGAACCAGTGGAAAGTCAAGAAGAAGATGCTAGTAAAGAAGCTGATCAAAGCGGGGAATATGCTAAAGATCAATCTGAAGAGGCTGCCGATGCATCTAAAGAAGAGAGCGCAGAAGATGCAAAGGATGACGTCGATGATAGTAAGGAAGAGACAAAGGAAGAGAAAGATGACGATGGATCTCAAGAAAAGGCTGATTCTGAAGAAACAGAAGATAAAGATGACGCAAGTGGCTCCCAAGAAGAAAAAGATGACACTGAATCGAAAGAGGAAGAAGCTGAAGTTAAAGGAAAATCTGATGAACAATCTGAAGAGGCCAAAGATGAATCTGTAGAAAAAGAAGAATCTGCTGAAGAGCAAGCCACTGAAGGAGGGGTAGGTGAAAAATCAGAAGAAGCCGAAGGATCTGAAGAAGAAGCTGCAGAGCAATCTGAAGAAGGTGATTCAGAAGAAAAATCAGGCCAAGACGAAGAAGGAACACCTGAAGAAGATCTATTAAAAGTATGTTTTGTTTAATACCTAAATTTGAAATTCTTCTTTTTTATTTCTGCAAAATAATTGACGTGTTGTTTATTCATTCCAGACTCTGGAAGTACCAGAAAATTTGAGATCACGTGACCACATCGTTCAAATCTTACGATTGGACGAAGAAGCAAGTGAATCGGAATTAATCATTGATCGATCAGCTGATATTGTTCTTAGAGATTTGAAGCGGTTGTACGAAAACTCGATTAAACCGTTAGAAGCTCTGTACAAATATAGAGATTTAAGCAACAGGCACTTTGGAGATCCTGAAATATTCTCTAAGCCTCTGGTGCTATTCATGGGACCTTGGAGTGGCGGGAAATCTAGTATTTTAAATTATCTAACTGGGTTGGAATTTACGGAATGGTCTCTAAGAACCGGTAATATAAAAAAACTCTTTTCTTTGAATTGCCTAGTATATAAAAGTCAAGTTTGTTAGTAATTTAATTAAGTATCGTATTTCTAGGTGCTGAGCCGTCTCCAGCTTACTTCAATATTTTGATGCACGGCAAAGACCCCGAAGTTCTTGACGGTACACAGTTGGCGGCCGATTGGACCTTCTCGGGATTACAGAAATTCGGTCAAGGGCTAGAAGAACGCCTTAGGGGTCTCAGATACCCAAGCAAGTTACTCGAAAAAGTAAAGTATTGAATTTGAAACAAAGTATATGTACAATTTCTCTTAGGAAAAGTTATTAAGTTATAGTTATTATAAAAAAAAGTTATAGTTATTTTCCTAAATGTCAGTTATTACAATTACTGTTGTTTTATGTTGAGAGTGTACTACACTCCTTTGCCTACTTCTTCGGGGATTACGGGCGTGATGAGCGTGTTTTATTACTGTTGTTGTATGTGAATAGAAATTTAGTAACTTTATGATATTCAATCATTTCTTTTTATTTGTAACACTTGTTTTTTATGTTTTTAGGTTAATATCGTAGAAATTCCGGGAATATTGGAAGTGCGGAAGCAAGTATCCCGCGTGTTTCCCTTCAACGACGCCTGCCAATGGTTTATCGATCGTGCAGATATCATCTTCCTTGTATACGATCCTTCCAAACTTGACGTCGGGCCCGAGACTGAGGCTATTCTTGACCAACTCAAAGGCAGAGAGTCTCAGGTTAATACAATACATAATGTCTTCAATAAAGAGATTATAATTGTCAACAATACGATTATTTATAGACACTGAGTAGTGTTGGCACGAGCGGGATTATTTTTGTTAGAAATCATGTCATCCATTCCTTATCTGAATGCTTTAGAAATAAATTGGCAATGTCCTCGCTATCATTTAGCATAGATCATAGGTTCAAGTCATCTAAATATAGAAACAATGTATTATTTATGTCCGAGTGACTTATGCTCTTCAATTGGGCCGAGTGATTGATGAAACAATAGCTATAGAAGTATCGTCTATTTATAGCGTCTTATTAAAATCGGTATTTGTCCCACGTGAAGTAGTAAGATTCTTATCGTGTATGCACGCTCTTGCCAAGTGTATCAGGAGTATTTACGCAAGAATACTTCAGAAATAAATCTCTGTGCGTGCTATATTAATAGTTATTGAATCTTCTTTTTGGGTCATAGATATCAACATTCGTATTTATTTTATATATATTTTTTTCTCTATGACTGACTGGCTTGAGGTCGGGAAATCTGTTCTTTCTCTGCCCCGCCACGGAAATTTGTCCCACGAGTTCCTTTATAATCGCAATCATTTGTTTGCATATAATATGTGTACGAAATACTATACAATAGTTACCAATATTATATGCGCGAACAGAAAGATTTATTAACAGATACTCGAGGTTTACTTGTTGAGACAGGTAGTTGCGGTAAGATTGAGGGACAATTGTAGAAGCCAAGTAGAACATGGCTTGCACTACATTCATTACATAATTGTGTAAATTTGATAATTTTAACGGCTTATACACTATTTTTGTCCAGACACGCATCGTTCTGAACAAGGCCGACATTGTTAAGCCGGAGGAGCTGATGCGCGTGCAGAGCGCTCTGATCTGGAATATCTCCCCGCTGATGAGTTCCGCGCAGCCCCCCGTCATGTACACGGTGTCGCTCTGGTCGATGCCGTACGAGCCCAGCGCACCCGCTCGCCTGCTGCAGGCTCAAGAGCGTGAGCTGCTGCGGGACCTGCGGCAAGCTATAGACAAGCGTATTGAAAACAAAATCGCCAGCGCTAGGAGGTTTGCGGTAAGCCTTGAACTACATTTTCCGAAAAATCCCCTCTAATGTCCATTAATCTTATCTTCTTAACTCCTCATTTAGAACTAAAATAATAAACAAGAAAACCACTGTTCAAACTTGTTCTGATTTTCAGGTTCGCGTGAGAAATCATGCGAAAATGGTAGACTGCTACCTGACGACGTACTACAACCACAAGACTATTTTCGCCAACAAAAAGCTTATCGCCGACGCCATTATCGAAAACCCACAGAACTACCACATCTACGAGGGTCTCAGCACGCTCACAAACATTTCTAGGTCCGTATTTCTTGTATCAACATTTAAAAATAGCATTTTATTTACGGTGTTTCGTAATACCATTTATGTTTTTTTCCTAGGTACGATCTTCCCGACCCCGAAACATATAGAGACTTCTTTAGACTAAACCCTCTGTACGAGTTCCAACAGCTGTCGGCTACGTGCACGTACTTCCGCGGCTGCCCCATCACGAAGCTCGATGTTGCCATCGCGTACGACTTCCCCGAGCTCGTCGGCAAATATAAAAAAATGGTGGAGACCGCCACTCCCCAAGGCATGCCCAAGAGTTGAGACCCCTACCCATCATACACCCGCTTTTTATTTTAGTAATTTGGATTAGATGATTTTTGTTTTTGGGCACATAATGCATTTCTTGTTCTAATTGGGCGTCGAAAAAAAAAGCATTTTATAATCGATCGTTCTTATATTTATTTTGCTTAAACATTCGCTTATTCCTGGTTTTGACGTGAATGGTGTCGGATGATTTATGTATTACTTTAAGACTTTTTATTTATTTACGCGTTTATTAGTGAATTTAGAAAAAGTGCAAGACAATATTTCCAATTTCCTAATTAACACTGTCTTTTTATACAAATGCCAAGAATATATTTTTTAATAATTCTAGTCATTACGTTAAAGTTTGATAGTAAAGTTGTTATTTTATTTATTGGGGTGAGTTCCTAGAACACTAGGATTAAGTACCTAATACTCAATATAATGCGGTCTCTACCCTTATTGTTATCTATTTTAGAATGAGACGCAATGTGACTATAAAGATAATAAAATAAAGTATGTTTTTACATTGTTTTCATTTATTGCATCCTTTACGATAACCAACATTCCTAGGCTGGGAAGCCTCATCGCTCTACTAGAGCAATCCTGAGGACAAGAATCAATGGAATGTTTAAAAGCGTTATCGCTGCCTCATCTGATTTGATATTTTTCTTTTGTAAAATGTTATCCGAATAAACATTAAATATAAATAAAATATGAAAATCATTTAGAGTAAGGTCTGGTGGGTCGATACCCACCAGTGTTTACTCTGACTTATTTTCAAATGATAACTTTTCTAATTGATCATATTTTTAGTTATTTTCAAATCATGAATAGGTTAGAGAGCGTCCTTTGTGCGGTGAATGAATGAAATGAATCAGTAGCTGAGAAGTGTCACTCGCTAATGGCTTCTATAAATCATCTGATGACATGTTTAAGAAGGGTTTACAAAAATACATTAAAAAAAACAATTTTACGGACACACTAAATATAAAGGAACCTATTAAGACCACCGTAGGTCAAGTTAACGAAATTTATATGTCCATTAAAAAGGTAGATTTCCAAAAAAATAGATGAAAATGTTAATATTGTCTCGCTTAGAAAACAGTGCTTAAAATTAACGGTATCAGTACACCAGTACCATAAATAAGAACGCTCTGGGTAAAGGTTACTCAATGCATAGAACAGAGACCAGTATGCTTTACGCCTTCTTTAAGAAAGGTGTGAAAAAATCCTCTTTCAAAGCCAGCAAAGCATTAGCAATACCTCTGGTGTTACACATGTCCAGGCCTCAATGGCTGTTTATCATACGGTGGCCTGTCTGCCTGCTTTCCAGGTATAAAGACTAAAAAAAAGGTGCTAGTTTTGGTCATTCGTTTTGATTGACTGCCTTGGCAGTAAGAGATGTAAGCAAACCTCTCAATGGAAAAAGATCGAGAGGCCGGTCACGGGTTGGCTTCACGACACGGGCCGCTGGAATTGTTTAAACTAGCGTTTATAATCCTCTTCCAAATCAGTGTAAAAAAACACTGCACCAGGGAGCCTTACAGCTAGTATTATATACATATATTTCCTAGATTTAATGATGGATTATTTGTACATGTGATAACATTTCTGATATTCAAATAAATATTTGGCCTAAATGATAGAATCAAAGGCAATCAAATTTTGTTTAAAAAGTGACAAGACTCATAAATGTCACTTCGTATTTCACAATTTGTGGGAAAGATACAATTTATAACCTATAAATTGTGAATTATTTCCCAAATTATATTGCCGTACTTCACTGTATTTTATTGGAATTGAGCATCATTTCGGAATGCACACAGACTTGTCCGCTCATCTACACACCGACGAGTGCAATGTTTTGATCAGAAAATTGCTGGATTGTCATGTCGAGGTTAATAAATAAATGAGTACAAAATAAATCAAACTAGTGTAATTAAATGCGCATATACATTTTCTTCAGCAGAAGTTAATGCATTTTTTCTTTTCAGCATCCCTTTCTAAAATTCACGGGCTATTGTAACGACTATGACCGTGATATGAGAAAGTGTTTAAAAGCTGAACGCCTGGAAAGAACGAGGAGAAATTACGAGCGCTCTATAATAAAGCATGCTGCTATCAAAGCCAGGATATTAGCTCAGCAACAACGAGAACAAAGTGGTCAATAACAAATAATATATTTCCATTAAACAACAATGTATCCAAACATCTTAGATTCTATAGATGCTAGCGAAATTGAGTCTTTCAAGTCCTTCACCGACAGATATTTTAGTAAAAGATATGTGTTGGACATGAATGGAATTGAGTGCAATGATATTATGTTAATGTTCCATTCAAATAGAATTGTTTTGCTCTGTCTTGCTCCGAGCCATTTCTTTTTTAAGAAAACAGAAGATTATAAAATTAATTTCTCTATTGGTAATGTTGATAGATTAAGCAATGTTGTAAGGGGCAAAGGTAAAAAGGGTGGTCAAACTTTGTATCCTAAGTCTGCTATTTGCAATATAGAATACAATGACGGAACCAGCTTCCAAGTGCCTTGTTGTATGAAGGGAAAGTTAATTGAGGTGAATGAAGAATTAGTTAAGAATCCTGAGTTACTAAAACTATATCCAGATTCTGATGGGTTCATAGCCATTATGTTGTCCAGCATTGCAATTTCAGATGCCACTAAAAATAAATTGTTGACACCTGATGACTATTTGATGGCCTTAGATAAAAGACATGTATAAATTAAATAAATGAATTGTTTAGTTTATTCTCCTGTTTTATTTAATGATCTCCTGACAAACGTAACATCACACTTGTAATCCCCAAAGAAGTAGGCAGAGTCGTGTAGTACACTCCCACGGTTTGCCAGCTATGTTTACGATTCATTGTGAAATAGGTGGTGAGTTTATTGTCATACACTGGGCATAAGTCCAAACTCCGAACCACTGCTAGAAAATCTAAATTATAAAAATTAAATAGTACCCAACCCGGGATTTGAACCCAAGACCTCTCAATCGGCAGTCATGCTTGCAACCAACATTACCAATGACCATGACCAAAATTTATAAATCGTTGTAAATGTGATTATTGGCATTAATACATAATTAACACTCATCAGTCTGTAAGGTAATCAAAAACAAGGTATTCAAAGGATTTTTCTTCTAATTGTCGGTAAGCTGTTGACCTTAACGGCCTTCACAGCTTCACCGTGTTTCATGGCGAGCTCGAGTGGCTCCGATTGGAATACGAGAGAATGGGAGGGGTGGGAGTGAGGTTACATGACTGAACCTCGGACTCCGTCCAGCGAGAGAGAGGGAGGGGCTGTGCGACCGGTCAATGTGCTCCTCCTGTGAGACTAGGACCTAGGCACGCCGGGGACGGTGCGTGTAGTAAATTTTATTTTATTGTTATTTAGGAAACAAACAATTCAGTATTACATATTATAATAGAACAATAAAATCAGCACACACATCAGT